>DWJK01005736.1:0-10956 GCA_018248815.1 Croniades pieria auraria
ACAGTACGATATGTACAGTACGATATGTACAGTACGATATGTACAGTACGATATGTACAGTACGATATGTACAGTACGATATGTACAGTACAGTATGTACAGTATAATATGTACATTACAATATACATATATGTAGTACAATAGATACAGTATGTCCTTTAAATAAATGTTTGAGTTTGTTGCATTAAAACTATTGAATTATTTTGAACTATGACTATGTATTCCGTTGTACTTTTTGCGTCAACTAAAAGAAAACAAACTGCTTAAATGTACGTCAAAGGTACGTTTTCAGGTTTTTTAAGCGCCAGCAAAAAGTATGTGCTTTATTCATCTTTGCATATTCGCAGCTTTTACAGTTAGCCATATATGTATAATAGCTGTGGCCCATTTATTTCTTACCTTACATTTGTCTTAAGTCATAACACATGTAGTAGGTATGGGCTGTAGGGGCCACTTAAAATATATACGTATGTACATACGTGACCTCTTTGCCATTTCTTTTCTATAGTGGCGAACGTTTTCAAGAACGGAATATTTAAAAGTTAAAACTGGCAGCCATTCATTTTTTTATAAAAAATATGTTTTTGAAAGCGCCATAGAATAACGCCCAATTTTCCAGTACTCCAGATAGGAATAAAAGAAAGAGGTACATAAAACTGCAGCGGAGAGGCTGGGAAAAGAAAAAAATAGCTCTAAACTTCGCATGTACAGATTCTACGTGTACACATAGGGAAAATATAAAATACGCCGGGTAAAAAATATATAAGAGCTACGAAAATATATTATTCTCAAGACGAGTGCCCACACAGGTGCGCGGCTGTGTTCCTGTGTTCGTGTGCGGTCGATGCTACAGACGTGCATGGAGTCGCTTTTGTGCGAAAAGTTTTTTAAGCGTTTATATTCGCATTGCACTTCGCTTGTTTAATATGAATTCCTTTATATTTTTATGGCTTAAACTTCTTTTACTTATGTCAATGAGAAAATTATACAAAACGTGTGCGGTTTTCAATGTAATGTTTAATATCTTTCGAAACTGGTTTGTTTTTAGGGATGATCCGACTAATTTCGGACCTACATGTGGAACTTCTTTATCGATTGCAGTAGGTCGCGTGGAGACTGTTACCTAACAATAGGTTGTTGATACAAGATTAATAAGATTGCAGTCAAAGTCCATTGATACATAAGCAGTGACTTAACATAGTAGAAAATACAGGATTGTTTTGAATAGGACAATCATATGCAAGGTATACGTCAACTTAACATTAACTAGTCATGCTGCCATACCATAAAAGAAAGACACAATAGCATCATGTCAAATGAATGTCAGGTGTGATAAAGTAAAAAATCACATATAAATGTGATGATGCTTGTCTTTGGAAGGGAGACAGTTTAAAAGGAAATAAGATTTAAATAAGATTTATTTGCTGTCTGCTGTATAGATAATTGTTCGCATATAACAAGTATGGCTATTTGAATCTTTGTGATGTCTTCAATAAAACTGTTAGCTTGAAGGTTAGTATAATGAGTAAACATGTATGGTCTGTTAGTTATTCCACAGCTGTAGGAAGATTCCAATGATTAACATACAGTTTTGTAACAATTGCAATGCGTATTCTAGTGGTGTGGGTGTTGTAGGAAGATGCTAAGTATTCCAACTCAATTTTCAAAGGTTGTAACCGACATTAATTGATATATCACTTATAGAATTTCTACCATATTTCAATTAAAATATCTCACACATTTGAAACATATAATATGTCAACATATGTTACGCGTTTATTTTCTGTTAACTTATATGGTGATTTTCTGTTTATTCATCACCACATTTTACGTTTATATTTTTATATTATTAGAAGCATCAAGCCCGTAGTCGGTTGTGCTGGCCAAGTGCTACTGGGTTAACCCATTCGCTGCCAGTGGGTTAACAGTTAACGGTTTATCGTTGCGTTTGCAAATATCAGTAGTTTTAGTTTAGTAAATGTTGTTGAACTTGACAATTTAATATGGAGGAATGTGATATTTTAAATGATAGAAAGGTTCTGGGTTTCGTACCTGGGTCGAGCAAAGTATTCAAACTTATTCCTATTAAATAGGACGCATAGATTTACTGATGTAAACACGGAATATTAAATTGCTCTGCCTATATCTTCAAAAAAAAATCATGCGCGATGTTACGTTACGCTAAAATATATACATAAATGTGTGTAGAAAATATTTAGTGCTAAGACAATCTCCATGTATTTTCGTACGAGCTATTCCTAGACCCAGTAGACGTTACCGTGTGTGTATGCACCTTCCCGTATCGTATGAAGTATTGTTACCGATGTTAGAAATGAGCACTGGACTGGAAGAGCCATATGAATATATGTACAGGTATAATATTTTTATTTCTTCATATATTTGTTCAGTTAAATTCATATGTATTTGTCTTTATTGTTAATTGATTACCCTGTTTTAAAGGGTGGACTTGAAGTCCTCTGCTATTCTCTACCAGTAAAGTTGGAATGATGGTGAGAATATATTCTATGTACGATAAACTTATAGGTGTTAGTATAGTCATGGATAAAATGAAATTAATTTATATGTTACATTTAAATATAAAGCTGGAACAGAAAGCACAAGGATATCTGGTCGCGTAAGAGTCCTTATATTGGTTAAGGCGTCTAAAGCGTATTTCTTTTCTCATCTAACAAAAGAAGACTGGTGTAAAACAATGCACGAGAACAAATATTTTAAAAATATTTTTATATCGGACTTAATTGAGACATATCATAAGCTGCAAGAATATGTAACAGAACAGCAATGAAACAAATACAAATTTTAAAAATAAATACGTATTACTTTTTCTATATTTCCAGAGGTAATATAGGTACTTAATATATTTATTATTTTTTATATAAGCAATACTTTAATTATAAAAATAAAAGCCTATCCCAAAGAACAAACGAAATAACTAAAACTGTAACAATAGCACATCTAGCGCATAAAATATTTCAACCCCTACATCATTGCTAAACTCACACACACGAAACAAGTGCTGTACGAACGCAGAACAGCTCATATCGTACTTACGCCCTTATAGCACGCGAGCGAGTACACCAGCTGGAAAATAAAGTATGATTCGTCTATAAAAACAATTTATATTTACTACCATTATGTTTTACTATTAGGAGAACTTAGTAGAATGGTATAGTTGGTTCGAAGGCGATTAATATAATAACTTTAGTCGAGATGGAACGTAACATGACTGGAGTCGTCGAAGAGGTAAGTAGAGTAATATAGCATTGTCTCACGTTACACCAGTCACGTGTCTATGTATATCATCATGGAATAGCTGGTGAGTGTATTACCACACATCGGTCATAGGTTCATAGGTCATCGGTCATATCGGTCATAGGTTCATACTCCGAACAACTAGTAAACATTTTTACGAGAAAATTAAAGCTAGAAAAATTCAATGGCACTCGAATCGGGATTCGAACATAGGACTTCTCGATCAACAATCGCGCTTATAACCGAATGGTTACAATCATTTATTAATATAAAAACGTAAAATGTATCTCTAATCTATACGAAAACAATTATATAACTGTCTCAATTTCAAACTTATAATCACAACGCGTTCGTTATTTCGGCCAGCGGTGTACTCCGAGCTTGGTACGGTCAGAAAATGTATAAAATATTCTATGAATTTATTTCACAACATTTCATACATAGACGCGAAATCTTACCAATTTCATCAAAAGTAATTTCAGTGAACAGTTTCCTAGTACCACATTTGGTAATAAAAGCGAATATTAATAGATATCACAAATGTATATATTAGAGACAAAAAATTGGTAACAACTTCATAAGGGCAAAAGATAATTAACAGCAGTAAAGGATACTAAAAATAAATATAATTCAATCTTCCAGCAAAATGTTTTTACTTTTATAAAGCTACTTTTCGTACTCACTCAATTATTTAGTGACGACTTTGAGGCGCATTTCAAAACCAATCACTTCTTTTCCCTCAAATTCAATGGATCTAAATTGTTTCTCATTCACATATAATATTCTTCACTTCTAGATCTATCAAAATGAGCACATGTGACACGCTCTCAGGTAAAGATTGTTGTAATATACTTTATTATTTCATCACCGGTGCTAATTAAAGTAAACATCGTTTTATAAATTTTTTTTCTCTATTCAGTTGTATGTGTATCCATTCGATATACTAAGACGATATACGAGTAGTATTCACATAAACACACATACACACGAAGAAATTTATGAATAAGCAATAAAGGAGTATATTATACAAATGAATAATCGACATTCAAAATATTTCTATCCATCCAGAAAAAAAATTACCGCTCTCAAAATAATCATTGAAAATTATCAGACCCAAGTATATTTTCACTGTTTTACAAGTAAACACGGTTAGACAAACTATATTTGTTCAAATATGCAGTATGAAAACTATACTTTTTTGCTGTCTCTTTCAAACCGTGATATTTTGCTGACGCTACAGCTATGCTTCTTCGCTATAACTTATAGTTTCGGATAATGCATTAGAGAACTTCTTTATGGAATAGAAAATTCCCATATCTATGTATGAAAGGTATTTTCTTCTGTATCGTTCATTACTTGGGAGTTATGTGTCTACAGTTATAAGCAGTTTTATTGTTTCCTTGTTACTGACTGCGTGTGCTCTATACCGACGGCGTACTAAGTGGTGCTTCATTAAAAGGGTAGAAAATTATTTAAGGGGTAGTATGATGAAAAACAATTGCAGAATGCAATAGCGCTCATTGGGGGTGGCCTATGTCCAACAGTGGACTGACATAGGACGATGATGACGATGATGAAGCAGAACATGGCGAGGAAATCTGCATACCGTAGAGTTGTAAAAAGATTGTCTCCTTGGACTTGTGAAGTCTACCAACCCACACTTGGCCAGCGTAGCAGACCATGGCCTTAACCGTGTCATTTTAAGAAGAACCCCGTGTCCAAAGTATTATGGTAGTCTAATGCGACCTCACTGGTTTGCAGGGGCCAGTGGAAAATGACCCTGACTGTGCAGCTATTGATTGTGGGTTTAATTTCCACCTAGGAAATATATTTGCTTGAAAGACGCAGTCCATATTTATTTTTCCAGGGGGTAAATTTTCTATTTGAGCATAACGTGGATATTCCCACATATATATTATTATTGTTTACCGGTTGACTGACTGTCACGGCCACATAGAGAAATGGAGAAATGCAGGGCTAAAAAACCGTGAACTGTCTCCGTAACTCTGGTCACTTCTACACTTCTATATTCCTAAAAGCTAGATCTGGAGCTTCAAATAAAATGATTTGTTCATAAGCCGTGGTAAACGCCTAAGGTTGTCTGCACCCTTCTTTATTGCGTTTATTATGAGTGTTAGAATATATATACATACATACATGTATGTGTATTTATGTGTATGTTCGTTGAGATTGTTCACTAACCTGAATGTATGACAAGTTGGAGGCAGTTGTGGAATTAGTAAAAGTAGATTAATTGTTGAATAAAACCCATTCATGTACATATATTGTACAATATCTAAGTATTGATAATATATATGTACGTATATATGTATAAAATAATATACAGTTATGTCTCAATTTTTCAAGTAAATTGTTGAGTTATCGCAAAAATAGCTACTTCGATGTTATTCAAGCAGTGACATTAATCTTGTCCAAGATAACTTTACGTTTAAACTCAACTATTTACATTACAAAGACCGTGAAAATTATATGAAACGAAATAAAAAATGAACACTAGTTTTTTCTGGAATTCCAAGAAAACGATAAATTATTCCGCAAAAGAAGAAAGCTGGACGACGACGAATTTAACTAGAAATTTTTGATTTAATTTTTTGCAATTTTTCTTCAATCGAATAAATAAAATTTAATCAGAACGTCGAACAAAAAATAATTTCAATTTCACGATTTAGATTTCACTCGGGTTTTACGGGTTCTGACAATAGATGAACATTTAAAGATTAAATTCCACTACACAGGCAAAAAATATTTTGCTGTGTAAACACAAAACGTGATGATAGTATAGTGTCTTGATTTATTAAACAGTTTTGGGCCACTATTTTTGGAAAGAAACATTACCGATAGGACGAACTAACGGAAACACGCGATATTATTAATAGTCATGTTTAAGAATGAGTTGTTTAAGGCTAATCTTAAGATCGTCACAGACGGAAGTAACGAAAGTATTATATACATATATTATAAAAAGGTATGTTACGATATATTATGATATTTTATATAGTAACACTTGGGTGACCGCAAAATATACATGAATATACTAAAATTGACCGTCTGTATCCTTGAACATTTAAGAACAATATGGTAGATTATGTAACTAGATGAGTTATTCAGACTTCAAGTGTCAGTACTTCGTAGCACGTCCGCGGCATTCGGGCGCGCTTGTTAATATTTAACAAGGGAATGATTGTAATTCATACATATTTTTTGTACTGGTTTTCATTAGGTCTTGGAGAAGGTCAACGAGCAACAGGTGAGATTGGTCTGATACCGGCACGAGACCATCTGTCACGTGGTAGGTAGCTCTAGTACCAAAGTGGCATTATTAAAACATTCATAACCGTTATAAATTCTAAAAAAGAATGCCTCGTACTTTTTTACTTCTTCTTTCCAGTCAATTTAATTTTTAATGTAGATCGAAGGAAATTTTCAAATTCATTAATTGTTTATTGCCAAGTAAATATATGAAATTGGGTGATTTCTTTCTTACGAATATAAAATAATCGAAAAGTCCAATTTGGCGACTTCGTTGTTATTTTAAATATATTAAGAACTAGTCTCAATAACAAAATTGACGAAATTTACACATATGTATGTAATGCTTACCTACACTTTAAAACTATTTCCTTTAGACTGTCATGATTTATCACCCGGAGCTTATAGCGTTTCTTAAAAATTCAGAAGTCTCAAATGAATTAGACTCGTTACATTTGTTCATATTATTCACCACTGGATTAAATCATTTGCCTCTTAATTCTGAAAAGTGAGCAAACTGCGTGATTTTGCAATATTTTTCTACATTCATACTCATTTCGTAACATGTAACTTAAATGTTCTCATAATCATTATTATCAATATAATTAGTCGTTCATATTTAATAAAGACTATTTAGTCGTTTGTACTACACTCCTCTGCCTACCCCTTCGGGGATGATACGTTACAGACGTGATGTTACTATCACGTTTATTTAGTCGATTGTTTCAAAGTTTGAAAATGAATTTATGGTCTCTCAAAACCAGCTTCAACCTAAACTCTTTAGGCAATGCTGAACTATAGCTCGTTACCCATTGAAATAGGAAAGAACTATCTGAAAGCTTCCTACACATTGCACCACACACTCATGCTAGGTCTTTAAAGGGATTGGCACAAAGCAGCACGCGCCAAATATCCCCATTTTTATAAGATTGATGTGCCCCTTCTGCATTGGTCACTTTCTTACACGTGTACTGTTTTCAAATACTACGGACTTCCAAGTCAACCAGAATTTATTTGGTCTAACTCCATCGTGACGTAGGTCCGAGACCTTTGTTTCTAAGGAAGTCCAAACTTCATTGCATGAGCTATATGATAGATGTCTACCTTTTATTATAGATAAACAATTATGTTCTCCTCAGAAAATCTCTCTCATCTAATGACGTGCGAAGCCTATTACTATGGAAGAAAAAAGAATTCCATCCTGAAATAAATAACGCTTACAGAAAAAATCTTTTCATCTTGATGAACTGGAAATGGAATGAAAAAGTGCAGCCTATAAATATGACTAAGCAAAGGCTTTCCATCTCATACGGTTCATTCTCTACATGATAGAGTTTGTAGAGCGCGACATACGGTATGTATGGGGTTTCTATTATTAGGATCTAATATTATGGAATTTACGCATCTTCTTTATATACCAGGATATTGACTTGTACCCACGATAAAAGCCGTTAATACAGGCAAACTCGTAACAATTACGGAACTATACAAAAAACACAATGGATTATACATATGTACATATACGAGTATGTTGTGCAATTATACAGCAATGTATAAATCAATTTAATTACTAATATATCAATATGTATTCAAGATGTTCCATGTGATATATATTAACAATTAAATTGCCCGTTTCCGCCACGACACTGCACTATCCGGTATATATAAAAAAGTGTAACGTCCGTCTGTGTTGACAGCTGCGGTTGAGCTCGATGGTTATATGTATATGTACTTTTATGGTCGAACATATGTACGTAGAAGTAAAGATAAAATATTATTACGTATATTTAGTAGTATATGATAATTTTCTTTACCTTATTAATATTTTTTTTCATTATAATATGATTGTGTTTGCCCGCTACGAGTATACAAAGAATTCTTATGAGGGAAAGAACATAACAATAACGAATATTTTTTTATGCGTCTCATTTTTATTAAATAAACAGTTTTTCTTATTAGTATTTTATTTTGTTCATTATGCCTATATGTATATACGAGTATATAATTATATGTTATATTATCAGGTGGTTTAAAAATCGTTTTTCTAAAATAGACAGAATTTTGGCTTTAAGACTTACTACAAATAAAATTAATGGATACCAATAGCTAACGGTGAACTGATTAATTGATAGTCATGGCATAAAATATATTTATTTAAATCCTTAATGTACAAATTTTAGCAGCAATACAAACACAACTGTACTTTGCTAGCCTTTATTTAGTGGCCAGCAATAAGAACACAACTGCATACATACAATTAAACGTATAGAACGAACGCCGATGACGTCAACGCCAGATATCCCCGTGAACGTCACCACGCCACCTTAATAACTTTAACGTTAGATAGCCAAATTACGAGCGGTTTTAAATTTCAATTCAAAACATAATTTCCGTCGTACACTCCGTTACGGACTTAAACCGGAAAATAAAGCAAAAGTGCAACAATAACCAACCCGGCTGGTGGCTGGGCGCCGCTCGGACGGTTACCACAATTGCTCGTTACGCCGGCAAGCAGCCGCGCCGTTCCTCTTAAACGCAATAAACATATAAAAAAACAAAATAAGGACGTAATGGGGCGCTTCCGCCCTTTTCAAGTTATGAACTATGATCTCTTCGTTTCTTTATATACATATGTACTGATTTAACTCATGTTGTTTTTCGGGATGTACTAGTTCGGACTTATGCGAGTCCTTCTTAAGAGCTCCCGCTGATTGCCGCGAGCTCGTATCAGAGGCTCTCCGGTTCTAACAGTTCGGTCGCTTTGGGTAATTGTAATTTAAAAGTGTTTTAAGGCTTTACGAGCGTTTAAAACCTATCAATTCGTTGTGTAGACTTGATGAAGTGTGCGCAACGGACTTAAATACTATTAGAGTAACATACTATTAACATTTTTATGAATTATTTTCTTTCTTCCCGCTTCTATTGTGTAATTCAATGGATTACCGCTAGAAAATATTGGGTAGATAAATTCCACTTTTAAAACGTAACATCACGCCTGTAATCCCCGAACGGGTAGGCAGAGGAGTGTAGTACATTCCGATGTTTTAACGAGAAAAAAATGTATAAATCAATTAATTAACTTGTAATCATTACGATATAAAATAATAGATGAGAATTTTTTTTTACAAGACATCAAACGTGTAAGTGAGTGAATGCTTAAATGCGAGTTATCTTTTCTTGAAATGTTTGCAGAAGCAGTCTCATATGGCTAAGTTCCTTCATCACTAAATATATCTACATATTACACCTTCCTAATGAAAATACAACAAAGAAATAACTGCTGCATAAAGAAATATAGATCTAAAGAGTTTAGTAAACGGATTCTGGTAAGGAGATTGTGTCGCCTTCAAATATGCCTTGAAAATGTGTAAGATGACGAGGGAAGTGCCCGCAAGGACCATTGTCTGCGGCTTATTACGAATTAGACGTGTATTTAACGTTTTGGTTTAAGCTATCTTCAAATTAAATTGGAGTAGAATACGTGAGTCAAATATATATGTGTATGTGACGTATGTACATAGGTATGTATGTGAAGTTACTTGTTCTGCTTATCTCAGATCTTCGTAACTGTAATGTAAGGTATTATTAGAGGTTTTGGATACAGAAGTTTCATTTTAATTTTTGTGTCCTGATTTATCGTCCTGTTACCCTTTGGTAGTTTACTTAATAACATAACATAAGGTCACGTCTGTATTTCCTTTAGGTTGTAGGCAGGGGAGTGTAGTACACTTACATGTGGCCAGTTACGTTACACGCGCCAAGTAACCTATTGCCGTACAATGAGCACTAATTTAGACTCCGAGCCACTACTAAGAATTTCACGTTAGGTGCCCACCCAGAGATTGAACCCGGGACTTGATTAGCACTCTGCCACCGAAGCATTCTTTGGCTGGAGGTAGCAAGCACATTAAGAAAATATAATAATAAATAATAAGCACATTAAGAACATATAATGCCTAATATTAAATATCTCACAATCAATTCAAAGTTTAATACGCCTATGAACAACTGTTAACAACAATCGCTGTTAATGATGATAATGATTAAATTGAAATAAACTGGCTAATAAATTATAATGAATGCTTCCACGTAATAACAACTCACACCGGCATATCCGAAACAAGTGATTGTTGCCCGCAAAAAAGTTACATTAGACTGATATCCAATTTTAATAAAGGCAGAGGTAATTCGCTGGCGAGCAAATCGCGTCCAATTCATTGCCATACGGACAATCATCATTAGCTTCATAAGTTCCGAAAACAATAATATCGCGGGGATTAAATAAAACTAAAAAACGCAAAAACCATTACTGGCTGGCGGAGAAGAAAAAAGAAAATAAAAAGATGGCCGATACAAGAGCGGCGGAGGGGGGAGAAGAAAAAGTTCTAAATTCGAAGCGAGCGGAAGCTGTCC
>DWJK01005737.1:0-10956 GCA_018248815.1 Croniades pieria auraria
ATATCACTTGCTAACGGTGAAGGAAAACATCGTGAAGAAACCTGCACACCTTAGAATTTATAAAAAAAAAATCTAAGATGTGTGACGTCTGTCAACCCGCACTTGACCAGCGTGGCAGACTATGGCCTTAACCCTCTCAATATGAGAGGAGACCATCATTTTAACAGTGGAATGTAAATAGGTCGATTATCATTTTTTAAATATATATATATACGTCGTTCTTTAGCTAGCTACGTACGCACAGGCTCAGTTTCAGCATAGTCTGAGATTTGATGACGTGTGTTGTCCTTAGAGAACTATATTATACCGCGCAAATGGCTAATACAGTGATAGAAACAATATTACCCACGAACTACCTACATGAAAAGACCAAATCAAAAAAATACAATACCATAACATAGGTCGATATATACATAGATAAAAAGCAACGCACCGTGACGGTGTATATGTATTGGAATCTGGATAAAAATGTCTACAGATGAATCAGACGTGATTGTACCAATGTGCTTATTTGTTGAACTTTAATACTCGTAATTCTCTATACAATTAATATTAGTGAGCATGTACTGGTAATATGTAACCACGAAAACAATGAACATCTCTATTACCGTTGCTTAGTTGCCTAACTTTGTCAATTTTTTTTATAAAAACGGCAATAATGATATTAACTAACAAACTGCCTCGTTGGTCGAAAGGTTGCAAGCGCGACTGCTGATCGGGAGGTCCTGGGTTCAAATCCCGGGTCGGGCGCTTATGGATTCTCTAATTTAGAATTTCTAGTAGTGACTCGTAGTCTGGATGTGTGCCCGGTGTATGACAATAGTCTCACCACACATTCTATGGGACTTAAACGTAACTGGTGAAACGTGGGAGTGTACTGCACTCCTCTGCCTACCGGACATAAAAACTATACTACGATCATAAATAATTATGTTTATTATATCATCACGCCAGATTCCTCACGTGGCAGACAGAGTGTACCAGTGCCAAATAACCCTGCTCTAAATATCATAGACAGGTACCTCCAGGTAAAACCTTGCTTAGTAACCAAATATTATTATTAATATTATAGCACGCGATACACCGCCCTACATCTATGTGAACTCAAACTTATTATTATATCAGCCTACGAATTCTCGTTCAGCGTTGCATAATTACAAAATCATATAGGCACCAGATCAGCACCAACCAAAACTCAACTCTAGGCCCTTACAAATAAGACATATTTTGGGTTGAATGTAATAAAGTTTAGGTATGCGACATATTGGCGAAAACAAGTTAGACCAGTTCATAATGGAGTTATCTACTTGCAAATGTCTCGCGATAGTAATTAAGACAATCGAATGACGTCATTGGGCTTCGATTTGGATACAGTTCAACATCCCCGTGATGAAGTTCAAACCACTATCAATGTACCAGATTATTATACACAATCACGCCTGTATATCTCCAAAGGAATAGATAGAGAAGTGTAGTACACTCACGTCTCTCTTATTATGATTTATATCACGCCCCGTGGTGGGATCCCCTATTCCAAATAGGATGAACCTATTGCCAATATTATTACACGTTCCCTAATTTACAAGGTCATAGATGAAAAGAAATTGTATGTATGAATCTATTCTTCAGATCTGACAATATATTTATAACATAAACTTCTTCACTTGAATTGTCATCGTCATCATCAGACCTTAATCGTTTTATTCTTGGACGCCTCTCTTCTGTCAGAGAGAGAAGGTAAGCCCTTATACTGTCATTCTGGTTAGCTTTTAACAGAGCGCTAGTAGATCACTGCCATATATAACTTTGAGTCGCAAATTATAAAATCATTTTTTTAAAATGTCCAACAGTTTCCTCAATTCTACGGTGGCGCCACTATCGTTGATGAGAGACATTATAACACAAAAATAAAGATACCCTGACATATTCATATCTTAATGATCCGATCAATGAACGCAGTCCAAATATGCAATATAACGCCATTAGAATTTTCTGAAAAAATCCCCTTAATCCAATACCAAACAAAGAATTCGAAATTATTCTACCCGCTACCTGCTACCCGAAATATGTCATTTTTTACACGCTTAATTTATATTATACGTACTTGACAATAATAATAATAATAATCATAATGATAATGAATGCAATGTCAATAATAATAATTATTGCAATACCAATAATAAACCCTTATATGTTTTGAACAAGGTCCAATGCAATTAAATATGTTACGCTCTATATGACAGTGAAACCTTTATTTAAACACAATTGTTGACCATTCAAGGGCAGCTTTAACCCTTTGCCGTTGCGCACTGGGACAGCGTGGTCGGGTAAAAATTAAGTTACTTTTGAAGAAAGTGGTATCGCGTACAGAATGCCTATAATGAAGTGAAAATATAAAATAACTCGTAATCAATTTTTATAGCTCATATTTAACAAATAAGTTAATACTTTTAACAACTGTTATTACAAAGGACCATTAAACTCTCTATTATACATAATACATGGCATTATCGAACCTATTATTAGTTAAATGAAAACACTGTACGGTTACGTAAAACAAAATCAACTCTATTACTATTGTCATAAAGTTCACTTTTCAATGGTTAACGGAATAGGTTAGTAACTTGTCAATGTCTACAAGTTAGATAAACACTCACGGTTAATCTCGTACAATAATGAAAGTGAGTTTATTATGACTTACTCGTAGATGCAACGGTTGCGAACGCGACTACTGACCTGCAGGTCCTTGGTTCAGACAAAGTAACCTCGGGTCACACAAAGTATTATTTGGTTTACTTAACTCGCAGATCCCCGTAATGGCGTGGAGTAAGAATTTGTGACAGGTACATAGTAAAAAAAACCTCATCCCTCTATCACATGGATACCCACTTGAGCGACCTTTGATATAGGCACAATAATCTTTCAGCTCGCCCGCCTAGTTGGCGACACTCTTGACCAGATGGCAGCACCGTCGTCCGTTCCCAGCTGACGCGAGATGAGATTTTATAATCGAACAATAAAACGTGCACCAGTGAAAGTTCAAAACCGGTAGTTTCGCGTTATACGTGACAAAAATATGCATTGTATATACAAACTTTTCTGCGGACACCGTGACTAAATACATAAAAAGACGTGACTTTAAACTGTTAGCGTACTTATTAAAATTGTTTTAGAATTCGATTCAAATGAACAAATTTGTTCCGTACTATTGATCCAAGTGGATTTCTCCAGTTTTTTAAACGATTTCTAGAAAGGACGGGTTGGTCAATTCCATTGTTTGGTTTATTTCTTTCTGTGTTAGTATCGTCTCGTCATCAGCCTATCTCAGTTGTTTGCTGGACATAGGCCTCGCCCAATAAGCGCCATAGCGCCCTGTCCTCGGCTTGTCGCAGTCAACATCTGCCTGCAGCGTTTCGCAGGTCTCATGCCAATGGGCCGTAGGGCGTCCTACATTACGTTTGCCGAGGCGTGGTCTCCACTCCAGAACTCGCCAACTCCACCGTTAGTATACTACACGTCTATAATAGGCTATATACCTATGCTTTTAATACAAACTGGTTTTTTTTTTATTAGAGACTCATTTTCTTTAATGAAATCTCCGCCAATCTCCGCATCAACAGCCACTGTCACTAAGCTCTAGACCAGAAAATTAATATAAAACAAACTGAGTTCATACAGTAATCAAGACAAGTAAAATTTTTGTTACAGATAAAAAAAGATAAATACGTAGTGAACGTTTGTAAACTAAAGTCGTGTTTTCACATTTTACTTCATCATCATCATCATCATCGGCCTATTTCAGTCCACTGCTGGACATAGGCCTCCCCCAATGTGGGCCATTGCGCCCTATCCTCGGCTTGTCGCATCCAGCACCTGCCCGCAGCCTTTCGCAGGTTCTCGTCCCCCCAGGCCGTGGGGCGTCCTACATTACGTTTGCCGAGCCGCGGTCTCGACTCCAAAACTCGCCTATTCCACCGGTTATCGGTTCTTCGGCAGATATGCCCGGGCCACTGCCACTTCAGCGAGCTAATCCATATGTCAGTGACTTTGGTTCTCTGTCGGATAGTATCATTTCTGATCCTATTCTTCAGAGAGACTCCGACTTAAACGTAGTTAAATCACGACTAGTCAGTAGCCTCTTTCATCAAGTAGTTGCAAGAGTTGCCAGCATAAGCTTGGAGCCTGTATTTGTGCTTGGTATGTGGTAATAGGCTCACCAACTAGTCAACGGTGAGACGTACAACATATAACAGGTGAAATGCGGGCGTGTAGTCCAATCCTCTGCCTATTTTGTCAGGAAATAAGGGCGTAAAGGGAAAAGACCGTGTCTAAAATAGGATATTTATATATATAGGTTTCTGTACGTAGGTAGATAGGCGCCGTAGGTACGTAGGCTACGTTAAACGGTTTAAATGGAGTCAGCTGCATTCCTGCAGAGCGCTTCTATTTCGAGACCCTAACTACACGACGCTGGGCATGATTGTCCTAATTCGCTAATAAAGGGATGGACGGGATAGTCATAGGGAACGTACCGAGTACCTTCCTGTGGTATATTACAGAAAAATTTTGGGTACATATTTTATTTTCATATTTTTCGTGTAGCGTCACGGAAGATCATTTACGGGTAGGCAGAGGGGACAGCGTGCTAAATAACTCGATGTTTCACTTGGGTGTCTTTGCGACATATAATACTCACTCCATACATGCACGCCGGTTTTGGATATTTCCGTCTCCACAGTGATCCACCATTTGACCTGTTTGGTCAAAACACGTGAGTTTTGGTTTATACCAACATTAGGCTTAATATTTTATTACAACTTCAGGAACAGAGCATAGGTATTACTGAATATTTCAGCTCCAGCATAGAAATATGGCACTCGGTGTTTGCTGCCTAACTCGTGTGAAACGTGGCATAACGATATAATAATTTATTATTATGGACATATCATTATAATAAACACGTTCTGACCTCTATAAAAGGTATAATATTTTACGCACATTTTTACCGCGTACCTGTGTCATGTAGAATGACGCACACAACTTATTCAAGGTATGCTAACAGACGTCAGGTCTATCGAATACGGTGCTGAAGGTGATCTCCTTTAAAATGACGACCATCATACACAATAGCAACCAGAGATATTGTATACTTAGTCAATGTTTTCGGCCATTAACGTTTAAGCTTTGCTACTTAATTTCTTTCATACTTCGGCGAGACTTGGTTCTTACTCTGGTGCTCCACGCTGCTCCAATGTTAGAAACTGGAAGAACAAGCCATTGGTATATCCACCTGCCGGACTAATCTACACCCGGAAGATTAATAAAAACGTTGAGCGATTGCAACTTTCTGTCCATGATCAGAACTGATACTTTGCTGTGTCGTCTTAAGGATAATGAAGTGAAATGGTTAGTTTGTTTCAGATAGCACCGTAAACAATATTTCTTGTCAGCATTTTAAGTAGCGCTTTAACAAGCAAGTAGCCTGGTCGCTATACTCTTACCAATATAATATGTATAATGTAATAGTGTATGTATCTTTCGCACTGTTTGTTACTCAAATATTGGTTAGTCAATTAACTGCCTCATTGGTCAAGTGGTTGCAAGAGTACCTGCTGACCAAGAGGTTTAGCGTTCGATTCCGAAACCCATTCGTCAGCAAAGGTTTCACTGGGTTGTGCTAACTGGAAATCTTAGTAATAGCACAGAGTCCAAATTTGTGACAGCTTCATGACAATAACCTCATCTGCTATTCGACTACCACCTACTCCATGGAATACATAACATAACGACTGAAAAGGTGGAGTACTACACTCTGCCTGCTTCTATGTGGAAATACACCCGTGATATTATGTTAAACCCTTAGCTAACAGCATCTAATCATTTATCAAATTCAACACGAGGTAAGAGAATGCTAAAAATGACCTCCCTTAATTTAAAAAGGTACCAATAGTTAACCACCTGCCGCACGAGGGCAATAGTGCTAAGCGCTTAAATCCTAATATTTACCGACCAATAACATTAAAAAACCTTGGCGAATGACATCATAGACAAAACAGAACGTTTGCGAGCGTACACCAACCACACGTACATAAGAAACCTTTTAAACTAAAACTAAACACACATTAACATTCACGACGCCAGCACACTCACAAGAAATAGGCTGGGCTCGAGAAATGATGACATCACGTCTAACAGTAGACTTACCGCAAGTGGTGTTGTTAACGCGCACTCATGCGACCGCAATGTGCTGTGGCTCTCGTGTTCACTACATTGTACCCGATGTAATGTCTCCACAATGTAAACATATTTTACGCTATCTTCTCACTCGTATCTTCTTACGAGTTCCGACCTCTGCGAGTCAATTCTTGATGAAAAAACTTAGACGATAAATATTTATTAAGACCAAAAAAATTATGACAAATTTTACTGCATGTAATCGTCAGTGTGTTATATATATTAACTATAAAATAACGTCATAATCGTCTGCCTCAAGCCAGTCTCAGTCTTTTGCTAGACAAAGGTCTCCCTTATGGAGTTTTTGCAAATAACTGCGTCTAACTACCCATAAATATGTAAGAAACACATACCCATACATGTGTAAAAAAAATTTAACAAAATATATAACCTATAAACAACAAACTGAAAAAGACATAAATTATGGCAACATAAAAGTTCCCGCCATTTTCCACTATTTTAATTGTACTTGTAAGTGTCGAAAGTAATAAATCCACTCACCGCAAGGAAAAAGCAAAACCGTTACGGTTCGAAAATATTTGAATGAAATTTTGTAAATCGTTACAATCTACAAATAGTGGATAAACCAAAACACGCTTATGGCGACTGTTACGAAACACAAACCACTCGTTTTTATTTAAGGCTTCTTACAAAATTACTTTTAATTTTGGAATCATTTCTGAATCATGAGCATTAAGACGAATGCATTGATATTTTTTCCTCTTACCGCGAAAAAACTCAATTCTCATTCTATTTCTACAGACACACTTTAATCAGAACGTGATCAATGACGATCTGCAGCGGCTTCGTTGGCAAGAAAGAGACATATGACAGTTACATTGTATGCTGACTTGCACGGAATGAATACATCATTACAATTTTAAATATAACTTATATTAAATATGCGTCAGGCTGTCCTAGATCTAAACCAGAAAGCCTTTCATGTAAAATTCCACCTTCCATCTGGTATCGTAAATACACAATCATTTTAGCAGAATTATATACTTTTATAATGGCAACTCGGATTTGTCAAATCCAATAATTTGCACTGTGCCCATTCAGTGTAAACCAAAATTTGTACTGGGAGTACAATTCGCTATCGTTAATCAAAAAGAAGCGCCAGTCACCAGCTACCACCTCTTTCCCCAATTGATCAATTACTCCTTAATAGCCAAAAGCAACGGATCTCTATGTCGCAAGCCCCAGCACCATCAAACATCACGATTCATAATGACGAAACACCTTTTGTTAGTTTCAGTGGAAACGACATCTGCCATTCGCCGCGGTCAGCCGCCGAATTAACAGTCACGCATCACGACCATCAAACAAAGGCTGGACAGACAAAAAATTTATAGCCAGCAGTCATGTTGCCGCTCTCCAACTTCCTGATCTTTCGTCACTTTTGCTAACACTTCCCATTTCGTAATATACCTCAGGGCAGCGCAGACCTAACGATAGCCGTTGCGTTGAATGGCTTTCCAAGATGATTTGCTAGTATAAATAAATAAATACACGTGTAGGTACAAGAATTCAATTTCTTTGTTGGTCATCCAAAAGCGATTTAAGCTAAGCTTAAACGTCTGACACAACGCGCAGAAAAGAAAAACTAATTTAACAATTGTTTAAACACGTGCCTTAATAAAGAGAATATTTAACACTTTTACCGACTGCGGATTTGATTCGAAGAAATATGACAAAACATTTTTCTAACACGCTTAGAAACAGAACATTTTTCTAACACGCTTAGAAAACAGAAAATTTGTTACATCCTTAATCAAGACATTTTTTCATTGCAGTAGCACAACTGATAATAAAGACGTTGCCAGACGTTGTGTTCTCCTACAACTATCCTTTTTTATCATGTCTCTTAGCGGAGAATACAAATTTTTGCAATCCGAGGCGACAAGGTCGTTACACAGAAAGGCTTTGGATGTAGTCAGAAGTAAATTATGAAATCTTTCCGCTTTGCGACATCACTTTTTTTGATCGACTCTTGAATTGGTAATATCTGATGACGACTGGCAGATCGAGAATTCAGTTCCTGTTGCTATTGATAGATAAAGTCTGTTAAATCACATCTGAAATACTAAGTGTAAATTATATCCAGGATGTTTAAAAACATCAGAGAAAAAGTACATTTTTAAAATACACACATGTATGTATGTCTGTAAGGGTAGAGATATTTGGCACTCGGCGATGTCTGCCTATTCCGCAAGGGAAATGGCGTGAAGATATGTATGTTCATACATACTTCGTTAGTCTAGCTTGTAGTTGCAAGCGCGACTGATGATCAAGATGTTCTAGGTTCGAATCTCGGATCGTGGCGTGACTTGGCGCTTGGCGTGAACGTAGCAATTACAGAAAAATATGAGGCATTTATGCCTCATATTTAACTGCCAAATCTGCCGCCAAATATATGAAGAACGCATTAGATTTTCCCAATTTGTTTGATAAAACGCTTGCCTAGAATTGGCACTAAGAGCAGCAGACAAATATAATGGATGTTTGGATATAATTCTACCGAATAGCAGTCGCAACGAATAACAATTTGGCACGGAGCACGCATCCATTAGTTTTGTATTTCTCTGTGGGATATACGAGCGTGAAATATACAGTCGTGGAAATAGAAGCATTATTTTTAGGCAACGGGAATACATTCCTAGCTTCATGCATTTCTAATGCTTATACAATGGTTTTATGTTCCAACCATTTATTTTATCGAATAATGTAATTCTCAGAAAAAAAAAGCACAAAAAATTTTTTCGGGAAAATTCAAGTATGGATGCATATCGTACAAAGAACGGCGATTTAAAATGATTTAAAAAACAAATAATATAAAAAACATGTTAATTTATACTTCATCATCTACTCACCTATCCATAAATATACCCTACACACATTTTCCAGGTTTGCCTGGGAAAGAAAGCTGTTAGGCATTGACGACGCCTTGTATATACATACATTACATTACATACACACATTACATTACATACATACATTACATAGACATACGTACGCACAAAGTGTAACCCGAGATTCGACAAACGGGAAAAACAAATACGCGCTACCCAATCGCTGCGACCAGACTTTAAGAACTTGTACACTTTAAGGCAGGTTTATACTACCCTTTTACCGAATTGATAATCATATACGATTTCCTGTGTTTGGAATCGACTTCAGTGGCGTGCTGTTGGAGAGGCCTATGTCCAACAGTGGCTGATGACGGGCTGATGATTAATGTATGTTACTGTATAGGATTTTACGGGTTTTGCCGTAACGTGTAAATATAACCAATGTGCTTGCATACTCACTGGACACCGTAAACAAAAACCTTTTTTAGATAAACCGTAATATGTGTACGCAAGCTTAGTTGAAAGTGTAACCCGAGACTAAATAAACGGGCAAAGTAGCTACTCGGTACAAAATCACCGAAAATGTCAGGCAGTGCAAATACACCAGCGAACTCGTTCTGAAGACGGCCGCTGCTGGAGATACCGTTAATATTCAATTGCATCTCGGTCCCCCGATACGCGATCGGACGCGGGCTCTCCGCGCTACCCGCCGATGACAAATCGTTAACAGTGCATTGGTCCGATGCACCGTTGTTTCACACTGGCGCTTTTATCATTATTATAATATTTATTATTATTATACCGGCACGGCTTGTATATTTGTAAACAAAAAATGTGTTATCTTTATAATATCGACACGACAGATCAATTATGGAACAGGCAGAAAACATCGAGTGCCAGATATCTTTTAGCAATACAAGTAAATAAATAAAACAATAAAATGAAACCTCAGAGAACAAACAGAACCTTGTCACGTACGATATATTCTTGCCTAAGTTCTATAAGTTCAAATTTTTGAAAAAAATACGCCGTGCGATTATTGCAAAAGAGATGCATGGAGACTCAACGCATCAGCCCTGTTAGAATAGAGATATTTAAAATTTGCTCTTTTCTACCTATCAGATAAGACATACCGTTGTATCATTAATAATGACCATTTCATATGCATGTAATACACACACACACACACAAATATGTAATATAAATCGTACCTAAAACTAGCAAACCACAGTGCCAATAGCCATTCGCACAATATTACCGGTTGCGGTAAAACCAATAATTTCTACAGCCGACCAAAGTGCGGATCAAGTTCCCCAGATATCTCGACAGTGGATGTTGCGTTCAGTGCTGGTTTCGAATATCGACAAACAGAATCTACGATCAATAAATATTCTCTTAGTTAAGGAATTATCATGTGTTATTTATTTAATCTTAGTCCCAAAATATCACTTGTTGTAACGATGAAAATAAAGAGATTGCTTTCTATGGCGTATGAAATCCGCCAGCTCGTACTTGGCCACAGTGGCAGAGTATGGGCATAACCTTGCTCATGCTGATAAGAGGACCGTTTCCAACAGTCGATGATGATGAAATATTATATTCTAATCATCACGGCATATAGTAATATACATTACTTGGACAGAACCATAGTTTTGATTTCTTTGTATAAAACTTTAACAATTCACTTTTCCTTATCTGGTCAACTTTTACTTTTCGTCACACTCCTACATTACGAGAGCACCTTTACATAAATCACATAAATACATTGTAAGTTATGTATAATATAAGAATAATAATCGTATATATGACACGATTATCTACGAGTTCTATTAATGTGTAGAAGTGAAGGGCGAGATCTGCTCAGATTTGT
>DWJK01005738.1:0-10955 GCA_018248815.1 Croniades pieria auraria
TGCTCGACGCTGTAACTTGCCATGATGATTTGTCTTTAGTGACTGATTAAAAGACGATATTTTGACAGAAAGTAAAAAAACAATATGGCCGCCACGAGCTGTCAAAATCAACCCGTCCCTATTGTAAAACCCTATAGCAACACTCGGATTGCCATTTTGAAGGGATGGCCTGTTATACTCGTATAATACTATTGGTAAAATCGCGTCTGTATTCTCCGAAGGGGTAGACAAAAGAGTGTACACTACCATGTTTCACTAGTTACATTTACGTCCAATGGAATAGGAGAATGAACCTATTGCCGTACACCTAGCACAGATCCAGACTCCGAGTCACTACTAAAAATTCTAAATGAGGAAAATCCAATACTACAGGACCCGGGATTTGATCCCTGGACCTCCCGATAGGCGGTCGCGCATGCAACCACTCTACCAACGAGGGAGTCATAGGCATACTATGGGTATAGACTTATATAACCTAGAACTATTCAAAGCGAAGGTGAATGGATTTTTTATAAGCATCTGTGGTCCGTCTTAAGATGCTCTTTCTACAAAACGAGATTGTGGTCAAACGGATTACCGTTTTTTCATTATATGACACATTATGTCATATAATGAAAAAACAAAAACAAAAAGGCGATGTTAAAAAAATCTGTTCATTATTTTCACCAATGTTAATACGTATTTTTTTTAAGTTTTTAAATACATTAATCATAATTAACTGAAAACACTACAATGCAAGACGTACAGAATTTTAAGTCCCAATGTGATGTACGAGTATGATAGTTCTAATTTTGAAGACAAATAACCGTATTAATTCATAATAATGTCATCGTCATCATCATTATCAGTCTACTCCCGTCCACTGCTGGATATAGGCCTCTCCAATGGTACGCCACTGAGCTCGATCTTCAGCTCTTCGCATCCAACCACTGCCAGCCACTTTGCGTATATTGTCACTCTACCACGTGTTCTGGAGTGAAGATCGCGACTTGGCAAACGTAGCGTGGGAAGCCCTCCAGCTAAGTGGAGTGACGATATAGGTATGTACGTAAATAAAGTCAGTCGAGTTTGAATCATCCAATCGTATCTCTCGACAGCCCATTCGCAGCTTTTACGAATCCCTTAAAAAAAAAATTTACGACTGACACGATGCTGTGGGGTTCTGAAGAAAAAAATCAGGTAGAACCCCCAATGACGCTGTGCAGATAAATATTTTTTTATATGTAGGCGGGCCGTGGTGGTCGATAGAGATACAACAAAGATGAACGCCTACGCCACCCCTTCCTACCTCCCTTAGCCTGTATAATATTATATACGGCCTACACGTAGGGTACAAACTGAGACTGGTGAAACTGAAATGGTGAAACTGAATGACATTTATAAATTTGACATATTCTTCATTCAAAGTGTAGGAAGCAGAGTTAAAGTTTTGTTTTTTAATTATTATTAATTTGATATAATTATGTTATGCATATTAAAATCCAAAATGTATTTCAAATACGCTAATATTACGGGAAATTATTTTAAGATATTTAGCACTGTAATTATATTTATTTATTTTTAAATAAATGTAATGTTATAAATTCACATTATTTTTCAAAACTCAGAAGACTAAAGCAATCGCATTATTAAAAATTGTTTTATTTAAGTTTTTTAATTGTTTGTATTGAGCGGATAACTCTATTACTTTTAACATTTATACATTACAATTATAATGCTCATGGTAGAAATTGAAATTTTTTTTATATAAATTTTTTTTTTATTTGCGTTGTGATATTTGCTGATATTTATGAATAAAGGATTTTTCTCAATATTTTTAATACACATAACACTGCACTATTGACACTACAAGACATTATAATATTTGAAAACTATTTGGTAATTATTATATTTGATAATGAAACTAAATTTTTATTTCATTCATATAATTTATCTACGTGAGCTGTATTCATATTTGGCCAATTTACCTCACAAGCATCATAGACATTGCACAATATGTGCGTGCACTGGTAACACTCATATCTACGTTTTCGTTTTCTATAATATTTTACGGGTTCACCCGTCCGAAAATCCTTATTGATTATATTGAGAAGTGTTTGATCTTCACAGTATGCCGCACACGACCTAAAATATATTGTATATGTCGAAGAATAATATCAATGCTTCATCGTCCATATCTTCCCATCACCTACTTTGAAGCGTAAAACCATAAGTAACGTGTTAAAAAATATATATACTTCGATCTATTGACGTCTGTAATGATAGATATTTGACATTCAATACTTTCTATCTAGCCCGTAAATAATCTGACGTGAACATATAATAACAATAAATAATGAAGTTATATAAAATATTTGGTTAGGTTAGGTTAAGTTAGATTAGATTAGATTATGTTGTTCATACATATGTACATATATATTTTTCATTGTCACTGCAATACAATTGATTTTTTAAATCTCAACAAAAGATTTCAATAGCATCTTGGTATTTGTTAACGTGTCCGTGTTAAAATGTGCTATAAACAGTAGTAATTAAATATACGCAAACAAATATAAGAAAAAAGTTTTATATGCATTTTAATTATACAATAATTATATTTAATATTCCATCGAAGACGTAAGAAATATAAATAAAAATTCCTTCAATTATAAGCATGAAAATATAGTACCTACTTATGAAAATACTACATAGCTTTGAATACGTCTCAATATAAATTTATTAGAAATAATAATTTATGTTCGTATATTATGTTAATAATATATGTACATATATTACCGAACATTATAAAAGTAAGGTCTGATAAAAATATATAATTTCTAGGTGAGTGTCAGAAGACACTTAATCAAAGCCATATTAATAAAAACATTTTTTATCTATGCATAATCGTTTTCCAAACTTCCTGTCTAAATCCTATCTTCCTATCCAAACCCTGCTTCATAACAAATTGTTGTATTAAATACTATAACTGTACTAATGACAAAATAAAAATCAATACAGATTTCAACTGCAGTGTACCAGAAAGAAGTTTATATCAAAAGCGCATTGGTATCTCTCAGAAGTCTGAAAACCTCGTATATATACAATTTCCTGAAGTCCCGACAATACTTGATAAGGTAGAACTGCCATCCTGTCCTATATATGTATAGTTATTTGACTATGACAGAATTGGTTGCAGCAAAGGTTTGAAAGTGAATCTGCCAGCACGCACTCGACCAACGTGGTAGACTATGGCCTTCACCGCTATTTTAAGAGAAGACGCGTGTCCAGCAGTGGAACGATATAAGAGTAGGCGATGATGATGATCGGTAACGTCTGCTTTTTTTATGTTACAGTAATGAGGTACGTATAAATATTGTTATTTGACTTGAATAGTTGGTCTGTTTTTATTTCAAATTACGTATGAACTGTATAATGTAAGTTGTATTGTATACGCCCACACGTAATTCAAACATACGTCATGCTACAGTCAATAAAGATATCAGTCAAAGGTAAAAATTTTACATACTGCCGTAATACACTAGACGGCATTTGACTTATTGATTTTTCTATCACCGAAATCCAAAGAACGTTAGTAGGTACCTACATGGATAAAACCACTTTTAACTGTACCCGTAAACCGCAACATACATACAGATAGGTACATTGTACTATTTTGTACGAATTTCACAAGAGAAGTGTTTATAATAGTTAGCTATTGTTCCGAATATCACAGATGTTTATTCAGGTAATTAGCGTTCAGCAGATGACGCGAGAATCGCAAGAACAGCCACAAGGTGATATTATGAACAATTTTGCGAATTACCTGTTCGTTTAAGCATATATTTATTAATTTTAACATTACATTCCGTCACTGAAGTTCATTTTGTATGCTCAGCACGCAAACAAAGATAGTTATCTATGGTTCCTATAAGTATTCCGTATCTATAGATTATACGAGTAGGTACGCCAATGATTACAAACATTATACAATAGATCGATCGGATTAGCGTTCAAATTCGATGTTTGAAATTTTAAATAGCGTTGCGACTTACTTACCTTGGATGGGAGGCCGGTAGTGGAACACTCGCGACGTGAATTGCGCATTATCCCTCATAGTTTCCAGAAAGAGTGTTGAGAGATGAGAGGGCGCGCAAGAGACCAGCCGACGCGGCGGCGCGCGGCTGAATCGCGGCCTCGACCTTGGCCGTCAAACCCGCGCATGCGCCCCTCGCCCCCTCCCCTCGCCCCGCCGCCAATTATGTCATTATGCTTGCTGCTGTTGTTGCCAAACACAGTCGCGCTCCGCTGGAGCTGGTTCCAGATTTACATACGCAAATTACAGCTCTAAAAATTGAAGATTTAGGCAGATGCTAGACTAGCGAGCAGAAGTAACATACGTGTCATACATAAGCACGCCTACAGAAACGGTTTAGAACTCTTTAACCCATACAATAACGTAACATAGCATGGGATTTTGCTTTAAAATTCTCCTGCAAAATATTCCGATATTCCGATATTCTTTAATAGAATCTTCGGAAATATCACGGGTGTAAATTGTAATCAGCTAATATCTACTTCGCTATATCGATTTCCCACTCTGTTCAAACCGACCAGTTCGTATCTGGTTTCTAGCGCAGTTTACGATAAAGAGAGATTTTTATTCTGCATCTATCTAGTTTAATTAGGAGCCAAGTTAAACTCTCCATTAGCGCCAGCTTGTTAACTTGTATTTCAAAATTATTGTATTTTCCAGACAATTAATCCTAAGTTAATTTTAACAGCGATTCTGTAATGTACCTTTTATACGGAGAAAAGTAACATCCATCCCTGAATCCATGATAACCAGGGATCATCTATTGGGCCGACCCTCCGAAGGTTAGACTTCTTTACTTCTCAAGGCTATCCATTTGATAAAAGCAGAGTGAAGTCCATTATGTGACAAATGTAGCTGTATTCCTTAATGTCCGATACACGGTAGATATTTTATAAGCCGAGTGTTTATTAGTAAATACCATCAGACATTATCAGACAGCCTATGGTCTTAACCCTTCCCCTTCTGCGAGGAGGCGTATGTACAGCAATAGTGTTAGAGATTTAATGATAATGATGATAAATGTGAGCATCAGATATGGTATTGTTTCTGCCTAGTTACAGGTGTACCAAACGTCATTTTATATGCTATTTTATAAAACAGCATGCTTCTTTTACAAATATTGGTTGATTTAATTGGACTGCTTTTCATACGGCAATCGGAGAACTAACGTATCATCCATGCGAAGTAAACATCACCATCAATCCATTTATCATTCCGTTGGACATTTATATTTCCTCTCACAATGGAAAGAGCCAAGGACGTAGCCTGCCACGCTGACTAAGTGCGGGTAAGGGCCTTAAAAAAATAGAGAACACAGATGCACAGGTTATTCACGATTTATCTATAGGTGAATTTACAGTAAGAGATATATGATAGAAAAGACTATTATCAGTTAATAGTTTTTCTCCAATCCTATAAGAATCTTAGAAGATATTGTGAGTAAAATATTAATGACTGTAATTATAAATGCTATCAGTGTTATGACATTAGGCACTCTGTGCTTTCTCCCTATCTCATCGGGGATCTGGCGTGATGATATAATAACAATAAGAGAAATATACTGTGACGTGTTATACGTAGTGGAAATAAAGCAAACAGTATTTTGTCGTCGGTAGTTGAGTGTTCAATGTTCATGGTTTCTAATGATCGCTTGTTCAAGCGCATTTCATATTCGTGCCTGCTTCTTGCTAGCCATTTCTTTGTAAATGTACCTGTTTTTGCCATCAATTCATTGAACGACACAGCATATTAGATAAGTATTTCTCAATATTGAATGAAAAGTATATCTATCAAAACAAAATCTTTTACCCCAATCGTAAGAGACAAAATCGTTTTCCCGAATATGTTACTAAGTTACATTAATTTGTTGAAATCAGTTATTTATTGCATGATTATTAAGGGGCAGAATGTTACCACCAGTCCGCTACTTGAGCCATGTGTAATGGATTCTAATAATACTACTAGCATCACGCGGTTACCTGTCTGACGTCATGTATTGTTGATTTACTTCGAGATGCAGGTAATTACTTAGACTGACTTGCCTTAGCAAGTACTTTGATAGTCAATACTTGTGTTTTTTTTTTAAATAATAACTTGTGTTATAAATTGTTCACCTAATTAATTATAGTTTGTAAGAATGGACTTATATGCACTCGGTGCTCTTTACCTAACCCTTAAGGGATCGGTGGGATGATAGTAATTAAATAATAATAATAATTTGTTTTTTGAATACATAACAGTTCTTTAATCCAGAGCTAAAGTATGGACTAGTATAGAGTTATAGCAGGTATTTTAAGAATACAGGAATACAGAAACTAGTCGGGCCATCCCGAAAAACGTACGTGAGTTAAGCCGGTACATTTTTAATCATAACATAGTGACGTTCAAAGTTACTTTAATTATAGAAAAAACTAGAAAATATTTGTTACATACATGTAAATATGTTTTGTTAGTTATTATGTAGCAAAATGTTATCAATAAGAAAAAACAATTCTTCAAACTATTATTAAATTATTTAACGAAAGTACTACCGCCATCTATCCATTGCACTTAGCAACGTGAAGTTTTTGCATTTTAGATTGATCGCAACAATGTTGTCTTCAACAAGAGGTTCAACACTAGAAATATAGATGGCATTAGTCGAAAGAGTTAATAAAAAAAGGTAGATTTTCGCATTCTATAACAATTGAAATATTACGCGTATAAATATCGATAAAATTTCTTAAAATAACTTTTTATATTCTAATTTCAATGCAAAATTTAAGTCTTAAACAGTTGACAATAATTTTATATAATTTATTGGAGTATTATAGAGATAAATAATTTGCAAATATAAAAAATTTTACATTTTTTCTCTGGCAGACAGCCATTTCCATACCTTAAGCATATTATGAAAAATTTTCGCGATAAATGACATTTCATAGCCAGACAATTTTTTTCGTATGATTAGAAATTTGAACGTAGGTATGTATTACTTTCATCAACGTAGTAAACATAAGCAGTGTTAGATGGAAAATCAGCTGTCGAGGGAGGCCAAGGCTCGCCTATCTTGACCAATAGGTCTGTCTGGCTAAGATGTTGTCTGGCAGAGGAGTTAGTAGTGTCAGTCTCAGTCAATATTATCATTTAGACAAAATTTATACTCATATACATTAGTGTATATATGTATATACAAGCCGAGGACAGGGCGCGATGGCGCTCATTGGGGGAGGTCTATGTCCAGCAATGGACTGAGATAGGCTGATGATGATGATGATACATTAGTATATACTATGCGTATTGGTTTTATGTATCGAAATCCAGATTAATTAAGGATTAGATGGAGAATATTGTTACAGAAAAGAATAAAAATAAAATTTATTTTCATAATATCAGTCATTTACAAATATACCGCTGTGCTTCAACATACTATTAGACTTTAACAGCTTATGTCAGCAACACTTTCTCAAAGATGAGAGTGCTGCCATCTAGACGATTGTGCTGATATCTGTTCCATCACAATGCTGTAGGTGCCCACAACAAAGGACGGTCGAGTGACGATGTTAGCTATCTATAAACCAAGGCTAAATTTTCTTATTCCTAACACTTATTAACAAGAATTTTTATTCATATTTTGGAGGAGTAATAAATATTGTTGGGTAAATTATCAGGTAAGTATCCTCTGTTTTCAGCTGCAACACTTGGCGTATGTCTGTTCACATTATTCAAGTTTTCTTCAGCATTCTCTTCTTTTTTCCTAAAACCAACAATTTCCTTAGTATGTACAGCAATGTTCGTGCGTTATTGCAACGTTTTAAATAGTTTAAATAATTATAGCCGGAGTCAGAAGCCTCTAGAACCGAGTGACGAATATAGAAGAAGCACATTAGGTCTCTAGGGGGGTTCTCAGGGTACACAGTGCTTTTTCCCTACCCCGTAAGGTATCTAACGGGATGTAATAATAAAAATTCAATGTCTACAACACCTCCTATATAATGCCGTTAGTTAAATTGTTTCTCATGACATAACATTTACCTCGGTGTGAGATATAATATGAGCAGATTATTGACCGGCGCTTCGGCGAGTAGCCATATTGCGAGGGATGCCATACATCCCCAGCATATTACTCCAGCCGTTGAATTCATCTGTAACATAAAGATTTAAAAGAAATGTAATAGATCAGTTGTTATATTACGTTTATTATTATATCGTAACGTCAGGTCCCATACGAGGTAAGCAGAGAGAACAGATTGCTGTATGTATGTGTGTGTATTACTGTATGGTCTTAACTGAAGTACGGTACGTATTAAAATCAAAGTTTCCAATAAGTTCTCGTTTATTCTATAAATTGGTTTGGATGGCCAAGACTACGTCCGTGTTCTTCAGTTGTTCTATTAATTTTATTGTTTTATTTCATATTTTCTTATTCCATTAAATTATGAGATCGACATGAAAAACGTTTTAGCATCTAATCAACCAGTGAAGATAACGTTTCGGAGAAGAGTCCGTTGAGATCCAAAATTCAAAGTGTTTATAAAACTATCGAAAGTATTTACTAAATTATATAGACTGCCTCGTTGGTCGAGTGGTTGCAAGCGCGCCTGCCGAACGGGGGGTCCTGGGTTTAAATCCCGGGTCTAATGTCTAGTAGTGACTCGGAGTCTGGATCAGTGCCCGGTGTATGGCAATAAGCTTATAACCTATTCCATGGGACTCAAACGTAACTGACGAAACGTGAGAGCGTATTACACTCCTCTGCCTACCCCTTCGGAGATTACAGGGGTGATGTTGCATTTATATTTTATAAACTATCTACCCTCATTTGACACTTGAAGCCACGCAAAAGGCCATCAAGAAGAGCATATTTCGGATAAAATGCAGAATAAAGCTGGCTAATCATAACAAAAAAGCTGAACGCTTTATAACCACATCATTAAACGTTACCAGTATCAGATGGTCGGTGTGCTGCGGGTTCCTGATGACGTGAGCGTTACGGGTGATGATGAGGGCGTGCGTCACATAAAGACCATACGCGAGACGGCTTAACGGCACCCAGGGATACCAGCTCAGGAAGCTTGTGACAATCGCTGCAAATGAATATAAATATTACAATAAATATTTCGCTTTCGATTATAATATTAAAGTCTCATGGCATCATCTGATTCCGGGTGGAACAACCAAAAATGTATGAATCGTACAATTATTATTTCTAATGCACAAATGTATCATAACTTAAATATGAAATACATCATGTCCTAACATCAGGGGAAATTTCGAAAAAACTTTAAAGCATACTTACGCACTTTTCCCAACGAGCAACAGAATACCAACAGTGCAAGACTGATAGTCCATATAGGCCTGTTGAGGGCAGCGTACACGGCGTCAATGACCAGACTGTAACCAGCCCAGACCAGCGCTGGACCTGACAGCATTGTCAGGAACATCACCACAATACTGACGCACGCGCCCAGAACTGACCATTTCTGGAACATTTCAATGAATTTGTCGTACAGGTTTGTCTATACTGCATTAGCAATAAATACATGTTTTAACATGGGGTTATGAAGAGTAGAAGTAGCAGTGATAGCCTAGTGGTTAAGAATTCAGCTTCTCACTTCCGGGGTGCTGGTTTCAAATCCTCTTTACAAAAGTGCAATTTAAAATTTTAATATCACTTGCTAACGGTGAAGGGAAACATCGTGAGGAAACCTGCACACTTTAGAAATTATAAAAAAAAATCTTAGGTGTGTGAAGTCTGCCAACCCGCACTTGGTCAGCGTGGCAGACTATGGCCTTAACCCTCTCAATATGGGAGGAGACCCACAACCCAACAATGGAATGATAAATGGGTCGATTACTATTATTTTTTTTTAATGAAGAGAATGAAAAAAAATTATTTGAAGAACTGGAAAAACTTTGTAAGTAATAGTTAGACATAAAAATTTGTAATAGACGCAGAAAATGTTATAAAACTAAGATCAGTCTTAAGGGTGCAACGGACGCAGACACCTAAGTACGTTGGAAATAATAGCACTATGTTCATTGTTCGTTTCACGACTATATCGAACACATTCGATACTAAACAAGACAAAGCAAAATGGAGTGCTACCTCGTCATTTAATATGTTTCTATTACTAAAGTTACACAAATATTCTGTTAATATGTGATCGACTTGGATTACTCTATCTCACTCGTACGAATCTCTCCACCTAGTTAGAAATATCGCAAAGTAAGAGAAGTTCAATACCCATGGGATTCTGCCCAGTCTTCCAGAAACACTCCTCGTGATGAAGTAGTAGCCACAAAAGAATCCAATCAGGTAGGACGCGTACCGATTGTGGCTCTTTATATAGGATATGTGGAATTGTGACTGTGTTCTGGGATTTGTTAGGAATCTGCAAAACAATATTAAATGAATAATAATTCGGAGACCATACACACGAAGATGATAGTTAAATGATAAATGTTATAACAAAACGTAACATCACGCTTGTAATCTTTGAGTAGGTGGATTGTGGTAAACTCTCACGTTTCGCCAGTTATGTTTACGTCCCACTAAGGCGTATATGAGCAGTTTAGTTGCAATGCACCGGGCACAAATCCAGGCTCGGAGCCACTATTAGAAATTTCAAGATAGAAAAATCCAATAACAGTGTTATAATAAGTATTCTGTTTATAATTATTATAACAGCAAGGATCTGATATCTATATCTATCTATACATATAATAAAACTGTAACTGATCGCTGTCTGTATATGGCAAATATATTTAAAAATTCATAATGCGGTGCCTTTATATACGCATGAGAACCCAAAACAATGTTTTTTCATTTTGTCTGTTTGTCTGTATGTTTGTGCACGCTAATCTCAGAAACGGCTTAACCGATTTGAATGCAGTTTTCAGG
>DWJK01005739.1:0-10954 GCA_018248815.1 Croniades pieria auraria
CAGTCTGACGGGGTGACATCACCGGGGGGCGGTTGACCCCCCAAGACTGCCCGGGTAAAGAGGGGATCCTCGAGGCCCGCAGACTCGCACCCATGCGGCGATATATCCGCCGCGACGTACGAACGACTGCCGATGATGATGATGGCTTTAAATTAATGTCACTGTATCCATCACATTTAATTCTAAAATAAACTACTATAATTACTTTGAAAACAAAAAAAATAGTTTATTTTTTTAAACGTCCTTCGCATTATAGTCGTCAGAGGGTAGTCTTAAAAACCCAATGTGAAATGTAGCCCCAGGCGAAAAAAAAATCATAAGTAGAATGAAGAGTTTGGTAGGTTTTTCCTCAAAAAATAAACTTCATTCATAGTTTAAATGATACGAATTGATAATTTAGAAGTTACAGCATATAGAAATAAGCAACAGCTAATTAACAGTATAGTTCGTTATTTATAAATGAAATTAATTATTTTTGACTACAATAAACAGGAATCCAAGGCAATCAAAAAAATACAATCTGCGTTTCCGGATTTTGCATCGCCGCCATATTGGTATGGCTTGGCGCTTTCTTCGTGATAGCTAATTTTAGCGAGTAATGATTTTACTGAGTAAATTGTGTTTTTCTTGTGTTGTTGGTTGAATTTCAGTTTTGTGCATTGGACACTTGTAAAATTAAAATGGATCCCGCCAAGATGAAGGTGGTGGACTTGAGGTCCGAGCTTAGCGCCCTCGGTCTCGAAACGAAGGGTAACAAGCCGGCATTGGTGGAACGGTTAAAAAAGGCGCTAGAAGCTAAAACAGGCAAAGGTGATTGTTTCAAATATAATTCTCGTATATTTTTTCCCTAAATATGACACAATGAATGTTACAATTGGTATGATTGATTAGGAATAAGTATGCACGTGTAGGGTCGTTTCGGTCGAAGCCATGTTTTATTTATCGACAAGTGGACTGTTTATGTGACATAATACCCTAAGTCTTCAGTATGCCTATGGAAAATAACCAAACCATACTCAGACTTAGCTGTTAAGGGATCCGTTATACAGTTATTTTTAGCATAACGGCCATCTAATTAAGCAGTGTACACAAAACATAGCTATAGTTGTATGAACAAATTTTCCGACAAGTCATTCGAATCAATAACAAATTCTAACCTGAAAATATTTACTTCTAAGGTATACAATCATTAGAATATATTTACAAATTTTAAAATATGTTTAAAAAAAGCTATATATTCAATTAAAAACTTATGTCCAAACTGTCAACTTTTGCAACAATGAAATTATGGCAATTTATTGCTAATTAGGATTTTAATGATTTCCCGCTAATTTTAGTTCTATGAACCTTAATATTTAAGATACAGTTAGTTACAATGCTGATATTTGCTTGTTCAACATAATAGAATGCTAAGAACTATTGAGAAATATATCTACATATATATTGAGAAATATATCTTAAGAAATTATAAAGGATATTGAAATATTACAATTTTGGAATTAATTACTCAGCAATGCGTTACTCGTACGTTAGTACCACTAAATTAGTGTCTAACTTTATGACTTCTCTTAAACAATTACTTCACACAAAGACCATAGTTTGCGCTGAAATATCAATCAATTTTGAACCAAATATATCATATGTGGACCCAGTTCCTCCAGGATTGGTTAAGTATGGTTGGAACATAATAAATGTTCTTTAATGCTTGCAAACCAAGTGATTTCGAAAACAAATTGTTTTTTGAAGGTAACATTATGTAAAATAGTCATTTTCATTATTATTATTATTTTAGTAAATATTGTATTTAGTCTATAATATGTTCAGTAAAGAAAGTCTTTCAAGTTCCAACTGCAATTTATTCCCAGAGTATAAATTATTTATGAATCATCAGTTTGTAAATAATACTATGGAACTTAATAACACTGGCCAACATACATATTTTCCTTTACATAAAAAAGGACATGAAAATGGTCTGTAATATCTATCATTGAACAACACAAAGACAGTTAATTGTAGTATTGAGACTACTAAATACAATAATTACATAACATCATGCCTGTCATCCCTGAAGGGGTAGGCAGGAGCGTAGTACACTCTGAAGTTTCAACATGTTATGTTTTAGTCCCATGGAATAAGTGGTGAGTGCATTGCCATACACTGGGCACAGATCCAGACTCCAAGACACTACTAGAAATTCTAAATTAACAAATTTCAATAGTACCTGACCTGGGATTTGAACCCAGGACCCTCCAATGGACAGCTGCTTTTGTAACCACTCAACCCATGAGGCAGTTAAATATTAAATATATATATATTAGAAATACACTAGTCACACAGATAAGACCCATAACAAATAGTTCCCACATCAAAAATCTATCTATTATTATATTTATATAAAAACTTAACAAACGTAACATCACGCCTGTTATCCTCGAAGAGGTAGGCAGAGGAGTGTAGAACACTCTCACATTTCACCAGTTACGTTTGTGTCCCACTATGGAATAGGTGGTAAGCCTATTGCGATGCATCAGGCACAAATCCAATAGCAAGTGATATTTAAACTTAAAACGCACATTTTTAAGAGGTGCGCGCTAGGATTAAAACCCGGTCTCCCAGAGTGAGAGGTCGAATTTCAAACCACTAGACTATCACTGCTTATATATTTTTATAATCCTGTTTATTACGTTACTCTACATTGGACATGGTGATGTATATGTTGAGATAGTTTCTAACACTTTCCATATGTCCACATATATTGCATATATTTTATGGCAATAGGCTCACCACCTATTCCAGGGCACTTAAACGTAACTGGTGAAATGTAGGAGTGTACCACACTCCTCTGCCCACCTCTTCGGGGATTACAAGTGTGATGTTACGGTTTTTTTTTGTTACATATGTTGGTTATTTTAATAGAAGCTAATTTGGAGGAAACAACAAATCTGTATGGTTAGAGAAATTTGGCATTTGTTGCTCTGACTACCTGTCTATCTGTCTTATTTTAACATAATACTGGTGTTCTTTAGCCGAAAGGGTAGGGAACTTTAGTGTAGTCATCCAACTTTTTTTTTGGTTAAGTTATCATTGGGGCCAAATTCAAATTCCATGCTCCTATAGGTTTCTAGCTCAACATTACCATTTGCGATCACAAGACCTATGATTCAGTATGTTTTACATACTGGCAGTAGAAATTGTATGTTTAGTTGTTTTCTACAAAATGAAGCATGGATGATATGAGTAAATTTATACAATACTACAGCAATAGATTGTGCTTTTCATAGTCCTAGTCCTATACTTTCATAGTCCTCTTAGTATATCACCAGGCATAAATATAGACTCCTTTTCCCCTTATTATTATTACTTGCTGACCCTATATATATTGTTTATTATTATAATTTTATTGTTTATTTTCCTTATATAATATTTATAATATTTGAGTTGATAGAAATGATTTCCTAAATTGACTATTGGGTCAGAACACTTGTATGTAAAATTCAGTGAATATGTTTATAGATTTATATTTCATGTGACTGAAGTCTTTATGTGAATAAATTCTTTAAACATACTTCCCAATCAAATGAAATGTCGAAATTAAAATGTATATTGTATGTTATTATATACAGACAACACTATTAACCTAAATTTGCTCAATATCCCTGTACAAAATACTTTTTCCCTATACTCTGCACAAAAATAATAGCAAGCATATGTTCCCTAAGCCTGCCTAAGCTATCACAAATTTTGCAATCAAAACTGAATTGTACTTGAAAACTCTGATAATAATGTAGTTAACACCGTGAAATTGTTTTTACATGTGATTATCGAAACATACCCGTACCACCTTGTATTAAGATCCACATTCATGTGTGTCACAGCCGTGTGGTTATTCACATAAAGTCCCAAGTTGATTGCAACAATTGTTTGTAGTTTTACTACTGAAGTGATAGACAAAGCCCATGTATGTTGTTTTTTGTATTGTGATGTATATTAAACATTCCAGAACTGATTATGGCTTTTATTAAAGAAGCTGGTGGCACATGTCATGAGATCATTTACTGTCATTGCCAATTGTAAATGTCTATATGTCAATGTCTAACAGCAACTGAAATTAAAATAGTTAAATATTCTCTATAATCGTTAGTAAGTTGCTAGTGACACCTGTTGATGAGTTGTCTTAGTTTTTTTTTTTAATTATCCCCTTAGTAAAATAAGCCAAAGTACTCTATGATCAAATATTCTTTTAAGCATTTTCCACCAGACTAACAAGATGATTAAACGCCAGAATATTTCTTTAGTAGGATATTTTATCATAATTTGATAATTAGTAAATATAGAATTTTGTTTTCATAGTAATAGACCTATGTGTGTATGTGGGTGTTTTGTATCAGTGTTTAATGATAATATGTCCTAATTAGATATATGTTATAGATACATGTTTAAGGTTATCTCATTGTGTAAACAATGCTAATTGTGGAAATGATAATTCAATCTAGAACTTTGTTACTTAAGACTTTCATAAGCTATGGAGGAAGAAGGAATTATTTGTGTAACATCTGACCAACTTTTCTGTATTTTCTGTCTTGTTTCTTAATAAGATAGAGTATTTTTGTCATTCATCATATTTAAATATGAGTAACGAAGTAGATGGCTCTTTGCTACTGATTATAATAATAAAACGAACTGAATTTCTAAACAAATGTACATCTTCTATGTTTATTTTTCAATATCACATACTACTAAGGAAACTGCAAACACGCAAATTGCCTGTAAAATTGTTCTGTATATAATATGTAACTCTTACAAACTCAGAAACAAACTTATACTTATATACACATATATATTTTAATATATGTACTTAAACCAAGTACATATTTGATTAAATGTTGATGACTTGACATTGAAGTTTAGACAGTAGTGAATACCTGATAAAATGGATGGTTATATGATATGAGAAGTTATTTTTATGTCACATAAGTAGCGACACTTCCGTGATTAATCTCATTTAGTGGTTTCGGTTTATCTAACATCAGAAAGAAATGGGTTGTAGCGAGTACTGAACTTTCTTGACCAAGTCGTGATTTTACTCATATTAACAATATTATTCTATTTCATTAATGCAAGAATTATTTAACAGTATTTGCAGATACCTCTATTTTGGACACAACAGCAGAAGAAACTGACGAACCTGCGACTCCAAGACGACCAGCTATGAGGGCCACAAGAAGGAGATCATCTTATTTAGCTCCAGCCACCCCTGCTAAGGTGAGTTGTAGAAATAGAGAATGTGTTTATTGTTGCAGTCTCTAGATGTTTCTGGATATTTCAAATGCTGTTGACATTTCATTCATTTCCTTTCTTAACGGATTTTTTTAAAATTTAATATTTATTTGATTTATACTGTTAATGTTGTATTAAATGTATATCAAATAGGATTAATATGAAAAATAATTATGAATACCTTGTTAAGTGTGAAATAGTTTTGGAATTAGGGAGTCATAGCTTTAAATTTTTTATTCGAAAGCTTGTTCAAAAAAATATGTTGCATAGCCTCAACAAAAGCTATAGTATCCAAATACATAATACACATGTGTATATAAATATAAAGGTATATATGTATATGTGACTTTTCTAGATCATTCGTGAAGAACCCCTTGAACTATTGGATGAAGAAATGAAAGAGGTATCAGAACCTCAGCCTGAAATCTTGAATTCACCTCCAAGAGGTGTGCCCCCTCCTGTCCAACAGAAAGATTCGCCGCCGATGACACCTCCAAGGCCAGAACCCTTGGAACTACCAGAAACTTCAATATACAAACCAGATGACAAAGATATCTACAACATTGATGACGAGATGTAAGTATAACAGTTATGAAAAAACAATTTAACCTCGGAAATGGAAATTAAATCACCTGTTTTTGTTTAATAAGCTGATGAATCATAGGAAAGCCAACTTGACTCCCTAGTTGGTCCAGTGGTTGCAAATGCGACTGCTGATCCGGAAGTCCTTTGTTCAAATCCCGGTTCGGATACAATTGGATTTTTCTAATTTCGGAGTCTAGATCTGTGCCCGGTGTATGGAAAAAAGCTCAGCACCTATTCCATGGGACGTAAACGTAACGGTGAAATGTGGGAGTGTATTACACTCCTCTGCTTACCCCTTCGGGGATTACAGGCGTAATGTTACGAGTTATAGAAAAGGATAAAGTGTTAGACAACAATTAATCATAGTATAATTACAGTAGAAGTTTTGAAAAAATCTTTAATGACTCTGGATTGAGTATGTTCTTGGTATACAAGAAAATTATTCTGGAGTATAGAGTGATGCAGTTCACTAATCACTTGGCTCATTCCTTGCTGTTTCATTATACTTTATTGAATGAACCAATAATACCTTTAGCTATAGAATTATCAATTCTCTTCTATCATATTTTAAATTATTGAAGAAACAAATACAAATATCTGTCGAACTTGCTCTGGTTGAATTTTTTGGGTATTCACATTAAGATGTAAAGTATTGTTTATGAAAGAAACAGTCTGAATTTAGTTTAAAATTGAAAATAATAGCTTTTTAACGAGTGTATGGGAAAGTATGTAGGGTAATATATAACAAAAAGATAATTTTCGAAAATCTGTGTTTATTCTGAAATGGTTGAACCAAATTTAACGGGAGTTTCAGTGTCAAATAGCTAATGTTATAAGGAGTAATTTAGGCAATTTTTATTTTAGCAAAAGTTGGGATACTTACGTACGCACGTAAGAAGTTATACTTATTAGGCGTAACAAGATAAAAATCTTTCTAAAAATGTTATCCTTTGCATAATCCTGTTTGTAGAGCATACGACATTAATAATATAAAAAAAGGTATTTAATACATTGAAAGAAAGTTCTATTATAACACAATATCTAGTGAAATAAATTTTATTTAAATATTATAAAAAAAGATAAAATGTGACTAGCTAATTTCATAGTGTCGGTTTTTCGTAACGGTGTGCGCGCGCATCGTAAAAATTTACTCATCATTTTTCCCTAACGCGCCAAAAGAAGTATATCTCCAAAAATAACTTTCATAGAATGCAATAAAACCACGCGAACGAATTCGCGGGCGCACAGCTAGTAACTGTTTCAATAAGAAATTATTACTAAAAATATTACTATTGTGCCATCTATATCATCCATCTTTCTTTCCAAAGAAATACATTATTTACTATTTTTCTAGGAGTACATCGCCTGACGTCAAGAAGGAAGAAGAAGAGCAAACAGAGGAGGAAGGTAAGCACCTAGTTTTATCATCTGTATCACAGATACAACAAGAAAAACAATTGAGTTTGAATTAAATGCAGATTATTGTTTAAACTTTTACCATCTTCATTTAATATTATGAATGTTTTTAATGTCGAGTATTCTTTAAAATATTTCAAATCTCAAAGAAATTATTTTCCCAATTATTATAATTTATACAAGATCCTGCTGGCCGCACAGTCATTGGTGCCAAATATTACAATATAAAATACATGTCAGTATATTATATAAAATATCAATTTGTAGCTAAATGTTTATGAATATTCTGTTATTAACAAAATAATTCTCGTAATTTTCTTCTTACTTTTGAATATATGAACAATTGAACTGTGATTTTCTCATTTGTAATAGATAAACAAGACAAATCTGATCAGAGAGAGAATCAAGATCAAGATGCTCAAAGTGCAGATGTTCAAAGTCAAGTTCAAAAGGAAGTTGTTCAAATGCAAACTGATCAGAAACAAGATATTTCAATACAAGATAATGAAAAACAAGATGGTCCAAATCAAGATGTTTCAAATGCAGATGTTCAAAAGCAAGACCAAGACGAAAAGGAAAATACAGAAGACAAAACAGAAGAGAAAAAAGAAAAGAAAAAGGTAAATTATAGCCATTTTAAATAATAATGATAAAAATACAATAACATAACAGTTTATTTATATATATGTAACTAGACACTGGGGTACTAGTGGAAAGTTTAAGGACATAGTCCTAGTAACCTCCCAATGTTTTCCTTCACTGTTACATCAAGTGATATTTAATTTTCAAATGTACATATTTTTGTAAAGAGACATGTCAGGGTTTAAGTCTAGGACTCTAGTAACTATGTTATCACTGCTATTTAATATACCTCTATAATACTTACACAATTTCAAAATGTAATGCTTATAAAATTCTATCAAACAAATTTTCGTTTCCTAACTTATAAAAATATTTTATTGAAATGCCTAGATTGGTTTATAGTGTGCCGATATATTTATCAGTACCTCGAAAATATTTACCATCTATTATCCTGTCAATGACATTGTTTTTACATTGGGTTTATAATGGCAATTATTGCATAGTGGCAACACTGTTTACAATTTGGCTGTTATTGCTCAAAAGTTATTGTTAGCGCCCAGCTCTCCAAACACGTTTATTCTACTTTCATGCTTGTCACTGTTAAAAAGATTAATTGCTGTGAACAATTGAGGATTGACTATTTAACTTGATACAGGACTTTTGTAAATGGTGATTTGAAAACACATTTAGTAATCATACATGTGTTGTACATTAAAATAATTCTTTTGGTTCCATTATTATTAATTTGAATTAAATTTGTTAAACCTCATTGTGATTGTCCACATGTGTCCTACTGTTAATTGTTTTTGATGTTACGCAGTTTATTTAATTTATATTTGTTTAGGTATTATTAATTACACTTATGTATGTTGCCTCAATATGACTCTTTACTTGCCTGATGGCTACCATGGAATCTCTTTCACCATAATACTTTAATGTTTACAGTGGTTGCAATAATAATTTTATATAGACTTCTGTACATCTGCCACCCCTCCCATATTGAGAGGGTTAAGGCCGTAGTCCTCCACGCTGGCCAAGTGCGGGTTGGCGGACTTCATACACCTTAGAAACATTTTTTTTTTTTTTTTTTAATAACGTAGTGAATGTCAAACAAAGCAAAATAGTTTACCTAATAAATGTAGCTATGCCTTTTTTTTGTACGAAGGAAATCATCAAAAGTTAACCAGTAACCTGCGAGTGATACTGGGTTATGTGGGACTTTTACTGCACTAAAACGGCCTTCCTCAACGCTTTAGGATGACGTTCCGCTGGGGTCTCCAGCGGAACGCATCGGTGTCGTCCTAGGGCAACGCCCCTACGGGCCCAGCATCCGGAAGAGGCATAGGGCCGATTCCTAAGACAATATGCGGCCACACATACCGTCGTCCTTTCCGGGATCGCCGCGTGAACGGTTAGAGCTTCCACTCTAACCGGTCGCAACACCGGAAACCTCCTTTTAGTCGCCTTTTACGAAGTGTAGGAGATACGGTAGCTCGTATTCTGGTCCCGAACAACAGGGACAAATGATTAAAAATGTAACGGAGTCAGTCTCCGTCGCGACCTCGCTGCAAGCGACGAGTGCTCATGGGGAAGGTCATCGTACAGGTCCGAAACTAGTCGGGCAATCCCGAAAAACGTACGTGAATTAACGTTTCATTTTTAATCATGTGTATAAATACTGACAAAATATTTAAAATCACAATAGGGACAAATGTAGCTATACTTAATATGATTAATATTTTATAAAAAATTAGAAAAATGCTGACACTAACCGGACCGTTTACCGTATATTCGGTATCGAGGTGATCTGCTAATTATGAAATTATCTCATTTACTTACAATATTATCTGACGGAAATAATTAAAAATAGCAGATAAATGCGCTGATCCATCTTTGACTGGTTGAGCACCGCATAAAATAACTTATAAAATAAAAAAATCAAAACAAAGTTGTTTACGAAGTGTCTGCTAGGTCAATAGGGTAAAAGCCGGATAGTTGGCATACTTTTTGGAAAGGCGCTATTACTACATGTCCTCTACTTAAAACGTAAATTTGATAGTCATTTTGAAAAGAAGTCAGAAGAATATTTTTACAAAAATAAATAATCCAAATTTCAATTCAATTAATAAACACGCACGGCATAAGAGAATATTGATTTTTTTTTAAATTTCTGGCTCTTTCATAGTTTTACAAATTTTGTATTGAAGGCCATCGAAATATTTTAATGGAAGTTATAAACTATTCATATACATAATTTTTTTACCAATAGCGTCATTATAGTACTGAACATACTATCAGTGCCTTTATTATATAGTACACATGTTATAGAATGAAATCATCCGAATAATTTGTCATGTAAGCCTTAGCTGGGTTAACGAGTCGCTCCCGTGACTGCAAGAGGATTCATCATCATCATCATCAGCCTGCTCCCGTCCACTGCTGGACATAGGCCTCTCCAATGGCACGCCACTGAACTCTATCTTCAGCTCTTCGCATCCAACCACTGCCAGCCACTTTGCGTATATCGTCACTCCAACTAGCTAGAGGGCGTCCCACGCTTCGTTTGAATTAAAAACAAGAGGATTAAAATCGCTTTATTATCACGCTGCTTAAGTATGGAATTGTGGAATTATCAGTTAGTGGTCAAAATGCCCTGCGGTCATAAGGTCACCGAAGAAATAAAACGATAGTTGACAATCGAAATCGAGAATAGTGACATTATCTCAGAAGTACATAAGTGCCTCACGAAGTATTCATAGACGGTCACCCACCTAAGGCCCACCATGCTTAATGTCATTTAAATTTAAAAATTGCCAGCAAGCCGCTCCTGCATTGAGTTCTACGATATACGAGCTACGAACGCTACGAGCTGCGAACAGTACCAGTAACAGCATGTCAATATATTAAAAATATTCCAGTGTTTTAAATATTTTAATATTTTTCCTGGTTATACAATTAAGTTTTACAATTAGAGCAGTGATAGCCTAGGGGTTAAGAATTCAGCCTTTCATTCCGAGAGTGGTGGGTTCAAATCCATGGCACGCACCTCTTTATAAAATGCGTTTTAAATTTAAATATCTCTTGCTAACGGTGA
>DWJK01005740.1:0-10954 GCA_018248815.1 Croniades pieria auraria
GTGATGATCATGTGAAAAAAAAATAAAGGCAATTTGTCATTTTTAGTGTCTCAACCTCAAGAAAATGGGTCAGTGGTAGATTCAAATTAAACTGCGGACCGGCCATGTAAAATAATGGGAACGCATCCCACTACACAGTACCCCATAGGTGATGCGGAAATCTGTGTAATTAGAGATATTCTAATTAACTGACTTATTTTCGGACTTGATAGATTGTGAACAACAAATACTACTACACTATGCCTACCAATTTTCAATTCGACTACCAAGGTGTAACCCAAACGTAATCCGATTATTTTACGTCCAGCGGAGTGGACGGTTATCAGCGAGTTGTTATATATGATTACGAACTTTATATTCATTGAGGTTAATACCTAAACTAAATACACTTCAAATATAGTCAATTCGTCCAAAAGTCAGATAATTGTGTTAAAGTCCCCATCAGTGTGCGATTCTTGTCTTGCTGCCTCGGATCCTATAATCTTATTGGGTCAAGCATGTCGCCCAAGTTACCCAACACTTCGAACTTCCCACTTTACGGATTTAGCTTTCATATTGCTGGTATCGTTAATGACGAAGCTATGTAACGAATTCGGCTGAATCACTAACTATACGGATACTTTGTATAAAGGAGAATGCGACACATGTAAATTAAACTTCGTGTATGATTTAATTTTGCCATTTCGTCAGGCTTTTACAATATATATTATTACAATAATTTGTATTTAAATACATTGTCAATATAATAATAATATAAACAGACGGCCAAATGGGGGAAACAGAAGCTTTTTTTAAGCGACGTAAGAGAGTGATAAATATGGAAGAAGTGGGCACGTCAGGTGTGAAAACGTAGAAATTTTTAGTTCTCCATGCTCGCTGCCTACCTTATAAGGGATTTTGCGTGTCGAAATAAAAATAATAGTTGGTAAAATGCATTATCTTTAAGTAAAGATAATGCATGGTACCAATACTTTTATTTAACGATAAAACGTTAACAAAAGGCGTTTTGTTTTTACGGAATGTTGTTATTTTTGTGCTTTGCATTTTATTTTATACGGTATGCAATGAAGTGCTTTGTATTATATTGTACTGTATATCATTTCACCCTCATAAATATTTTTATAGCCTTCTCCTAATGTTATTGGATGTGATAGTATTTTTCCGATTACACCAACATGGTTCCACGTTAAGGCTATTCGCATGTAGTAGAAATCTCCGTTTTGTCATGTAAAGAAAAGGTTATGTTTCATCTCGATCCCAATATTATGAGGGCGTCTTCAGCACATGTCGTAAAAAAATTATACAACGGCCTGAAAATTCCCAATTTTATGTTCGTAGAGAAAAATCTTTTTTATAAATATCATTGATTCTTGCAAACGTTGATTTTAATACGAATGCTTTTTAATATGCACAATTAGTCCGCGATTAAAATAAATTTATTCATATTTGTATCATTTGATACGTTCGTATTTATACATTGCTAAAGTGAAACTATTTATAGATGATTGTAAAAATAATTACAGCAATTTTTAAACAAATATTCGTATCTGCATAGTTTTTATTTTAACTAAAAGGTATTTTTCTATTTCGTGTTAAGATATCCTTTAGATCAATATGTTTCAGGGGCTTTAAGCAATGAAGAAAAGTGCAAAAATTTTAGTGGCCAGTATAAAAAGGAGCTAATAAAAATGGATTGCTATGATATATAGGCTCCCAGCATCTGGTGTGGTCAGGCAATCAGTATAATGTCTAAAAAATGTATAATACACAAAATACATTTTATTTCACACCTTGCATAAATATAAACTTAAAATATTTATATTTGCATCCGCTGTAAAACAGAAATTGAGAAAATGTGTTGAAAACAAGACATACTTCATGCTTGTCCTATCAATTGAATTTCCTGAGATCATTCACTTTTCATTCCTAGCGCTTCTGGAAGAAATCTCCCTGACGCATAAGCAGCGGCATTGTAAATAATTCACTTTGTACATTTCCTTTACATTTTTCATCGTGTACAAAATATGTTAAAAAAACGTAAATAAGTATTTATCCTGGATTTGATTAGAATCCACGACCAGGTTCAGAAGTTAGGTTCACTTGCCACTGGACGAATGGATCGGCTGGTCAATTCAAAAATGAGCTTAAATAGCAAATCCACAATGACGAGCTCTACTTCCATAATAAGAGTTCGTAGCAAGCATGAACACTATAGGCAGTAAACAAAATGACCGAGTTCTACACTGTGCGGCACCGAAATGGACAGAAATATAATATTGATATAGTGAGACGAAACGAGAGGGAACGACCTTTAGGTTCTGTATCGCCGTGACATGTATTTTGAGCTATTGCGCCTAATGGAATAGATATCAAACAGAATACATAAAGGTGAATTATGGTTTTCTAGCGACACGCCAATATACGTTATAAAAAACTACTTTGCAAATTTCATAGAAACCTTGCCTCCAATATTGGTTGGGATATTTTTGGTATATTTCGCTTTATTATTGGATTTTATTTACTTACTCCAAGGCTATAGAGCCTTAACCTATTATCCCCTAGGCAGCGGGCAGAGAGCAACGAATGCTAAATATCTCCATATCTTTATAGATCTGATCTGCTTTTTAGACATATATCACTCACTTCATACACGTACACCGGTTTCGAACACTTTTGACCCCCATCAGCCAGTATCAGACCTATTTGGTCAAGAAAGGTGAGTTTTAGCCTCCCCCGGCACCTACCATCCATCGACGTTAATATTGTAAACAGTATTTTTATAGTAAGGTATGGCATAGCATTTTCAGAGTCTCACTTCCTGGTATCGCCAACACTAAGAATCTATTACCACTAAACAATTTACACAATATTTCATAATGACCATGAATGCATATGACAGCGTAGTCGTATACCAAGTACTACTTGAGTTTATTCTGCAGACAAACGTTATACATACCAGAGGTTTATTATTACATTACTTGGCTACGCAAATACCCGTCGATCCTATTTAGAAAACCGGAGTGCGTTCAGTAAGAACGCAAAGATCGTTCCCATAAATCGACTGCGCGAACGCGGAATAATTTGGCGTCGGGACGAATTGCGTAACACAAGAAAAGCGTATAATTACGACGTCTAAAACGCGCAGTGCGTCAGCCATCTTGTGTAATGCTTTGAATATCTGTTCATTTTCTACTACACTGCTTTTATTAATTACAAGAATTACGCTTATATTTTTAATTTTGAGTCATTTTTAACGAACTAGTGGCCCAGTAACGTTCGAAATTCGATCGTAAATCATAAAAAATCAGTTTGAGCGTTGTCTAGGTTCTAATGTCAAAGATTACGCTTATATAAATCTTTCCTCTGTGCTACTCATTGACAACAATCCGTCTCATTTCTGACATTGACAGTGGGAACGTAAGTAATAATTGGTTTATTTAATTCAATTTGAGATATTTGTAATACATATTACACATACATTTTAGCATTCTGCACTCCTCTATGTAAACTATAAGTGTGCCAAATTTCATACTCCTCCGTCCGCACAATTCTCGTAAAAAGGGGTACAAATTTTTTGCTCACATATTAATATAGATACTCAGTAATAGAAAAAATATTTGCGTAGAGTATGTTTTCGGTTAGGTATATTATCTTCTAATAAATTAACTTTTTTATACTATTCAATATATTTCATAAATAATCACACAATCACCAGTGTTCGTTTTCAGTCACATTTCGTAAAAAAACAGTATGTGTTGTGTTCACAAATATTTCTGTATTAACTTGTCCACGTATTAGCATTTTAATGGCTTTCATTTCGCATGAAAAAAGAGTGTTATTAATAAAACATTTCCCGGAATTGTTCGGGAATATATTGTTTCATTAAAATAAAGCCAATATCTGGATAAAAGCGAGATATAATAAAGACAAATGGCATCAAGATAAAACAAATTCCACGGGGTCGCGTGACTCGAACTGATCGCTAAAAAGATAACGAACGATAATTTAAATTGATATTTAATGCCTTTTATTATCAGGTAAAAAGAAAATTGTAATGAACAATTTAAACAAATAAATAATAAAATAATTATAATGCAGTTAGTTCATAAATATACTTACATTTACTCTGGTATATAACATGCTTAGACAGTTATGTATATAGCAACATTAAATTAACTAATAATTAAGTATTTTTGACTTTATTGATAATTAGATGCAAAACTATTGGTAATTAATATGGAGATATTTAATGAATTGGTCATACCACAAACTGAAGCGTAGCTGTTTGAAGACCTTAGTATCTTTTTATCCCTATGGGAAGTTAGCGTGACATTAATGTATGTATGTGTGTTAAAGTAATACGCTACGTTGGCAGCATCCATTTAATCATCTTTTTGTTCAGGAATGTTTTTGTGTTCGTCCCTAACGTGGTGTAAAAAGAACTCTGGCCTTTCTATGTTGTTCTGTATTGCTGAGTCATCTTCAGGGTATGAATACTACTAGGTTAACTTTCAATAGAAAGTGTACCATGAATAGATTTGTATAGAATTAAAATAGAACAGATACCATGATTCGAATAACAGAAAACAATTTAACAAATAGTCTTGTTTGTTCACAACCGAAGTTTTATGAACTTAAAAAATACTTCACATCGCGTCTGTAATCCCCGAGGGGGTAGGCAGAAAAGTGTAGTATACCCCCACGTGTTACCAGTTATGAACTTAAACACATTTTTATCTATACTATACTATATCCTCCAGTTCTATAGCGTTTAATAAAATACGTGTGTTCGAAGTCATATCTGTATATCAGTGATTTTTATCATCTTCGTTCTTTGGCTTCACTTACTTACAGTAGCCCTACCATACGTTTTAGGGGTATTCAAGTCAAATAAAATAGAGATATGCGCTCTTCTGCTACATTTTTCATACCTGTTAACAAGATTTAAAAAAATGTTTTTAATGTATTTTTAAGTAAAAGAAGTGATATAAGCTTAAATAAAATTATCATGGAACTAACAAGCGTTAAACTTTCATAGAAATACCTCGGGAGAGAAGATGTAACTTTTAGAGAAAATACTGTAGGACGTGGGTAACGTTAGCTTTAAAATGTTCGAGTTCACGCTGGAATAATTTATCAACATACATAAAAATAAACGATTTATAGCACTAACGTTAAGTGGTACGCGCTAGAGACTGAAATATAAAAATACATTGATACAAATGCGAGGAGCAGAAGATCGAGCTCAGTGGCGTGCCATTAGAGAGGCCATGTCCAGGAGTGGACGGGAGCAGGCTGATGATGATGATGATGGTGATGATACAAAACTGTTGAAATCTGAAACACTAAATTTAAAATTTTCAATACACTTCTAAAACTTACAATTTAATACTGATATTATTCTTATTTTTTCGACTATTGTCATATTTTTATAAATTAAGGGAAAAATTGTTACCGAATGTTAAAAACTGATTTTTTACACAGGAAAATAATTTTCAATATAGGTACGTATCTTCGAACTAACATATGCCAACTAGCAAAACTTGTCATGAGGATACAGATATATTGTGCCCGATACTCTGCCTACTTCCTATGTGTTCTGGTGTGGCGAAACAGTAATTGAATATAAGCAATTATTAGAAACTTCCGAACTCATAAGATTAAACAGAACGTAATGGCAAAAAGTTAGATTTGTTCATTGAACGGAGTAGATCGAACTGATGTTAATAAATTATGGTATCAAAGCAATGGAATCTGTTTCCAGTCACCTGCACATAAGCTACGAAGACACGCTCGTAGCGCCGTAACCCCGCTGACGGATTACGGCGATATTGGAAATGTGGCTACTGTGAAAATATATAATGCGGATTTTAAAAGGAAATAGAAAATATTTTGGTCCGAATCCGTAGCTGAAAATATATCCCAGTTGATACTTTAAACACTGAAGTCAAACTCAACCGAAAATGGACCGCTGTGAAGTCAAATATTACTCCACATTCAATTAAACTTCATGCGACGTTTGAAAGATTCTTTCTACAGAGTACAGGGAACGATATTTGGGAAACGAGATTTAGGGTCGAGGGATGATTGTTTCATATAAACAGAAACGTATGTACAGGTTGAATTTTAGATAATGATACATTCATTATTCATTTTACTTTTTGTTATGAGTAAAGTAAATATTGTTGTATGGGGGTGAGTAAAAAATATAGCTATGGGAATAAAAGCTAAAATAGGGTAGGTACGAGAGCTATTAAAAAGCATAATTAGTTCCTATTTCAGTGACTTACGGATTTAAATCTCTATGTGTTAATAAATTGAACAGGTTATTGTTAAAAATTGCAACTTAGCCATGACTTTAACCGTATACCTTTTGTACTTACTAATAAGGAGGGTTTTGTACTTACTGATAAAAAAAAAATAATAAAAATAAATAAATAAATAAAAATGTTTCTAAGGTGTGTGAAGTCCGCCAACCCGCACTTGGCCAGCGTGGAGGACACGGCCTTAACCCTCTCAATATGAGAGGAGACTCATATTCCAACAGCGGAATGTTAATTGGTCGATTAAAAAAAAAAAAAAAATAATAAGGAGGGTTACTTAAAGAAAACTCGTTATTACTAAGTTAATATACATATGTCGTAATTGTGTTATCTTTTATATTGAGAATTATTTTAAGGAGATCTATTATTATTAAGCCGACATATGTTGTAATGCTTTATATTCACTGTAGAATATTTCGTATTCAGCAACACATGTCGCGCGTCGAAGTAGCGATACGCTCGGTTTGAAATATCGCATTAGTTACGCACACATCTTGTATTTAAATATCCCAACTTGTTATACAAAACTAGCAGCTGGATATCATTACTGTACATTCTTCCCTAATGAAGATCACTGCGTTATTTACCACGTGTGTATACATGTATACATTTCTAAAGCCTCATTAGCAGGTGATCTAATTAATCAAGTTAAACCTGTTTCGGATTAACGAACGTTATGCTAATTATGTTTCATGTCATAAATAAGTTTGAAACGCACCCGTTTCAAAGGTTCTTGCTTTCTGCGGTTATGATATTCAATACGCAACCTTATTGTCAACGGAATAGCGGTGATATTCGCTCACATTATAACGTAATTTTGTGTAATTTTGGAAAACTTCGCGTAAATATTGTTGTATGGGGGTGAGTAAAAAATATAGCTATGGGAAAACATTCACAAATTTACCATATCAAATTGTCGCTGCAAACTGTATAAAAAATGTTTCGAAATTCAAATAGCAACATCACTTGCGAACGTTCTGAAAATTGGCATTAATTTAAAGTGAGCGTTAAATTCATAACTCTACGCATAGGCATATTTATATATTCATATGTTTCACAACTAGTCTAGTCTCTGCGCTGGTTAAATGTGAAATAAGTGCACTTTACCAAGTGGCACAGCCCAGTTTATATTTCATAAGGTTATTTTCGTGTTGCTCTCCATTTTGACCAGTCATAACCATTATTAGAATTAATGAAATAATCTAGATAAGTTTAATGAGAATCAAAAGTCTACAATATTTACCAGCAAAGCTTGAATAGTCTGTGCTAGGCCAGCGTGGTAGACCATGGCTTTTCCTTACTTATTTTAAAAGAAAACCCGTGTCCAACCGTGAAACGATAAAAACATTGACGATAAAGAAAGACTAAGTATAATATCGCGCAAACGTTGATAAACTGGAGGAGTTGTAATAATAATATAATAAATAATAATCGACCCTTTAACATTCCACTGTTGGAATATGGGCCTCCTCCCATATTGAGAGGGTTAAGGCCGTAGTCCGCCACGCTGGCCAAGTGCGGGTTGGCGGACTTCACACAACTTAGAAACATTTTTTTTTTATTCTAGGGCATGCAGGTTTCCTCACGATGTTTCCTCCTCCCGGAGTGAGAGGCTGAATTCTTAACCACTAGGCTATTACTGCTTTTATTTCTAGTTGCACAAGTGATATTTTCAATTGTATAGGTACCTGCAACTAACTTCGACCAGGACTGTAGGCGAGTTTAGTAAGTATACCTAAACATTTCGTTGTCCGTAAAACTATTCGATTATTCCAGAACCTTTTTTCCACCAGCGCGTCTACTGGATGACATTTCGGTGTGTAATAATTAGTGCCCTTGTACAACCGATCTTGTGTAGCTATATTTCTTCGCGTGTGTATAAATAAATAAAAAAATTGAATATCTACGCTCGGGAAAGTCATAGAAAATTGGCAAATATTCGCGAAATTGCATTGGCTGGAAGCGTAACGCTCTCATATATATCGCGCGATGGAACACGAAGTGTCTGTGCGCTCGCGTGCTGCACGCCAGTTCGCGTGTCGCCGCGGTGTTCCATCTACACGCACACGTGACACCGTGTCGCTAGATCGAAAAATGATCTGGTGGTGAGCCTAACTACTTTTGTTCTTTAATAAAGTTCGCGGAACATCCCTTTGTTGGTGTTTTAGCTACCGTGATCATTTTATTAAGGTATAATGTCTGTTTCTATTAAGAAATGCGGAAAGAAAGAACTTGTTTATTCGGTGGCTTATGTTAGTAGTAGGTACAGCGGTTTACAGTATTAACAAAAAGCATAGGAATTAGGAATTCTATAAAGTATAATAATATGTATTAGTAAAACTGAGTTCAGCGAACGGTTATCATTCGGTTTATTCTAGTATATTTTGCTCGTTTTCAACGGCACCTCCAAGCATCAAGTTGAGATTAATGGTTCATATAACATGATTTCAATTATTGTTAATTTTATTATTAGAGTACTTCGTTGGTCTAGTTTAGGGTGCAAGTGCGACTGCTAGCAAGCCCAATAGTTAGGAGTCTAAATTTGTGCCCGGTGTGTGAAAATAGCATATTAAATGACATTACAAAGTTGGAAACCTTATTCGTGTATATAGCTGCCTTAATTGACGTTGCAACTAGTTTTTTCTTGTAACTTGCTCGCTTGAAGGAACATAATACGTCACGTGACGGAACAACAAACATTTCAAACCGCGTTCGCTACAACACTATTCGCGTGTCATTGCGTGCGTGTGTTTGTGTCCGTGCGCGTGTGCGTGTGTTGTTGTATTCCTGTCATACTAACATGTGACACAATACTGCCATATTATTAGTCGCTATCGCGTCCCTCAGTGAATATTATTACTTTTCCCTTTACAAGGATGTTCTGTTATAGATACGATGAAAATTATGAAAACTATTGCACTCGAATAAATAATAATTTTATTAATTGCTTAAGCGAAATTCTTATATGAAACTGCACTAGATTTAACTCTCATATCTAAACGACACGGAATAAAGCAGATATTCGTGAAACGTCCGATAATAAAATGTTTTTCTTTAGCAGTTCTCTATCCGTAACATTCCTCAATCGCAAACTTCCTAACTTTCATTAATGTATGCATCACCAAGTTGTGTTATAAGGTTCAAGATATTTGTGCAGCGTTCAAGCCAACTTAGCCCATATAAATGTAAATCGGGACGGCTTCCCGGTATCTCCTTTTTATGGAATGTTTTTCAATCTACCGTTCACTTTTATACCAGACCTATCTACGCGAAAGTTTGCCTTTAAAATACCAACGCTCATGTTTATTGTAACATTAAAGGAACATTTGTACCGCGGCCGCGGAGCTGCGATGGGATTGTGGTCGTAAAAGTATTCGAATTTGTACGAGAACTTACCAGAAAGAGTAACCGTTAGTCCTGTTTCGAAGAAGTTCATTTTGTTTATTGTACCCATTTGTTTATGAAAAAATTAATTTTTATCAATTGTTGTATATATCGTAATAAACGTAACATCACGCCTGTTATCTCCGTAAGGGTAGGCAGAGGACTGTAGTACACTCCCGCATTGCACTGGTTACGTTTAAGTCCCATGGAATAGGTGGTAAGCCTATTGCCATACACCGGGCACAGATCTAGAGTCCGAGTCACTATTAGAGATTCTAAATTAGATAATCCAATAGCAGCCTACCCGGGATTTGAACCAAGGACATCCGAATCGGCAGTCGCTCTTGCAACCACTGGACTAACGAGGCAAGCAGTTGTATATATCAATGTCATTATACTTCAAACGTCGTAACGAAACCAGCAACAGATAGGAAAAAAAAATGATCAGGCCTTATAGTCCAGTACACTTTGTCTATCACTCGTAAGCTTTAAAAAATTCGCACATTGTAAATGTTATTCACCTTTTGGACCAGACGTAACTGTAGTTTTCAGTCAAGCCTTCAGTGTTACAGTTTCTTTGGTGTTAAGAGCTTAGCGGCTAAGCCATCGTCAGCTTCCAGTAACTGTAGTAAATCCGTCCTTTCATGAAGATATTGCGTTTTTAAAGCGTCGCAATAAGAGATTTTCCTTGGAACGACATCTGGAAACTGAAAATAGTTGGTCGAGGTAGAAAAACATGATAAAGTGTAAAAAGTAGGCCAAATATGTTTTATTGTAAAATTTTGCAATTAAATACATGTGTACTTCGAGGATAAGTTAATATCCTCTGCGCTTTGCTTTCTTACTATAAATAAGGATATAAGAAAAGATTTCCCCTTTCCATCTACAGCTTTTGGGACATTTGCAGAACACCCTCCCGCTCTTGGACCTTTCAATCTTAATCCTAACTTTAACCAAACCCGGTTCCGTTGAAAGGGCTTCAAGGTAGAGTGGAATGACCGAAATTAAGAATCATCGCCATTATCATTATCATTATCAAGGATTATCATTATTGTTAAGAATCACATAATTAATATAATTGCTTAATGAATGATTGCTGAATGATTTAATTCTTCACATATTTTATTTTATTTATTTTTTTATTTTTTATTTATTCTGATACAAAAGGTGATAATACAGATTACATGTAAGGGTGTAAACATAAACTCTTTTGAGTTTTACCGTACACCCTGCGCCGTCGACTAGTT
>DWJK01005741.1:0-10953 GCA_018248815.1 Croniades pieria auraria
ACCTCTTTACAAAAGTGCGTTTTAAGTTTAAATATCACTTGCTAACGGTGAAGGAAAATATCGTGAGGAAACCTGCAAGCCTTAGAATTTATAAGAAAAAAAATTCTAAGGTGTGTGTAGTCTGCCAACTCACATTTGGCCAGCGTGGCAGACTGGCCCTAACCCTCTCAATGTGAGAGGAGATCCATATTCCAAGAGTGGAATTATAAATGGATCGTATATGTTTTATCATATTAATTCGGAATAATAATAGTGATATTTTATACGTGCTAAAGTTAAGTTGGTCAAATTAACACAGACTGTTAATTATCATAAGAATAAAAATCAATTCGTAGAACAATTGATTTAATAAGCAACGCCCCTTTTCAAATAATTCTAGAATGTTTTTCTATTGGGATACACAATTCGATGTACCGTTAGATTTTTTGCTTAAGTCCATGCATAAAGATAAACTCTCCAGTTCAATAATATTCGAAAAACACTTTCAGCAGTTTAAATTGATGAAACGTGTTGAATGTTTCCTCACCGTTCTCCAGTTCAATCAATACTTATCTCTTTAAAATAAAATCATGTAGCCACCAAACGGTGATATAACGACAAAAAATCATCTACTATTTATCTATGATGGTGATGAATTGGTAGAAATATAAAAAAATTTACTATATGGACAATATCTTATTTAACAAACAGTCCCTTTCAAAAAACATATTGGAATAAATCAAATCACAGTATATTTTTCCCACGTCGGTACATGTGTGACGTCATAGTCTATCAAAACAGGGAGTACGTCCGTCACGCACAGCGACGAGTCAATTAGGCGAGACGCTATTGGAACGGACAACCCTCTTTGGGTGGGCAGACATGCTCTCCTGTAGGGTTCTAGGGATGAGTTAGCTGTCTAGTTTGATAATTTACTTTTCTAGGGCCCAAAACAAACAATGTTAGCAAGCAATGTGAACACATTCGTCATATACGAGTAAATAGCTCATACGTGTCTATATTTTACAACTGTTGCTGATTGTTGTGTTAGCATTATTGTATAAAAACTAAGTTAATTAACGTACCTCAGGATTGTCTTTATTCTCAACACATTTATTATCATTGTTCATATTATTTATATCATATCATATATTTCGTACGTCATCACCATCGTCAGCGTCATTCATCTTCATCAATTTCTTTCATCGCCTAAATCTATTATTGCTCTTGACTTATACATATACCGAGCAATCTTTTGATTATATTTTGATATTAACTGTCATATTGTCACGTTTTTCTTTGAATTCACCTGTTGCAGAATGTTTTATAATGTTCCTTTGATAATTGGGACACGATCTTTCATAATGGAAACATGTTTTATGTCAATGGAAACAGAAAATACATTAATAAAAATATCAATATGGAATACACTAATTAAAAATAGAGATTTAATTGTGATAATTGATAATCTTTCGTAAGCCCATCGACAGTTTCATCCATATGGTAAAATGTTCTTCAACCAATAATTAAAAATGGAAACTTTATTTTCCGTCAAAGTATTTGGTACGAGCAAATCAATGAACAATTTGTCTAAATCAACGACACTTTCCAATCCGACATATATGTGTATGTAACGGGTTCTAACAAAAGAATATTAATAGAGATGGTACCAGCGAGGGGCACTGGAGCCAGGGCAGCAGACCTCTTAGCGGCACACGTGGCGGAGCGTGCCGCCGACCGTACCGTATACAAATGACGGCTTACAGTACCAATAGCGCCCTTAAAAGTTTGTTCTCGTTTAATTCGCCGAGTTAAGTCGTGCATACGTTTGTTAGCTTAGTGCAATAATTTCCGCTACAACAGTCGTGGTGTAAAAATTTAAATGATAGGCCACGTTGTCTTTAAAAGCTCTCTGTTTGATTTTACAGTTCTGTGATTAACAAACGTAGATAAGTCGATTTTTATTACACGTTTAAATGATTATGATGTCTAACAATTTTTTACCGTGAGAAATGAAAGGAATTTTTCTTCGAGTATCTAATATATAAGGTTTTTATCGCCGATGATTTGTTTATCCGTTTTACATTGCGAATTAGAATACGGTCAATCGGTACCTATAGTTTCTCTGATAGGTAGATGGTAATACCATTTTTACATATATTACGGAGAATATCTACGTAATTAGCCTTGTGAATGAATTCATGGCCTCCATCAATTGAAGTATTCTTACCATCAGTAGTACAAATAGCATGGTAATGGTACGAAAAATATTTCCCATATTCGTTTTTACAATGTTCAGTGTTTGCAATTTTGCGTTGTCAAACATTATTATAAGAACGGTTACAATAAAAATCACAATGGCTGCTTTAATCTTAATTCATCGCTAATAGTGTTACATGAATTTGAATCAGATTTCTATGGTCCATAGCTGGTCACTAACATAAGATTTATATTATTTACCATTTGTTACCTATATAACATTATTAAAATACTCTTACATAATTGAAACAGTATTTTAATTACAATTAATTTCATTAAAATAATTAAGGCACTTGTAAGTAATTATCACTGTTACGTATATTTGCTGCCAGAGACGGCTTCATCGTTGTTACTTTAGATTTATCCTTACCATACTCCCCGCATCGTAATCGTCTTTAGCGCTAACATTTTAGCACGCACCCCCAACTCTCTTTGTACCTTATTAAGTTCACAGGGCATTATCCAACCCTTCATGGGGTTCAGTTCATTGTTGCTTATGCTACTTGTCTCTATTGTTGTCCACTATGACCGCTGTCACCTCGTCTGTGGCATCACGGTTGTTACTACAATGGGTATTAAATGTCAAATATATGAAATTTTAAAATTATTTGCACCGATATGCCTATATGCGCCTATATGCCGAAATGCCTGCACAAAGTTTGCAAAATAAGTTTTGTCTTTTCGTCTACTATAATCATCATAAGCCTACTTCCGTCCACTGCTGGACATAGGTATCTCCAATAGCGCGGCACTGAGCTCGATCTACAGCTGTTCGAATCCAACCGCTGCCAGCCACTCCGCATATATCGTCAGTCAACCTAGCTGGAGGGCGTCACTATTTCACCTATCACTTTTGTTAAATACGCATCCATTCTCTCTAAATTTAGGAAAACATAAGAGAGTTCGCGGTGTACAAATCGATGTTTTTTTTCTCGAATAATCGTTCTATGACTTGTTTAATTCTCGAACTGCAATTTTAAAATCATCGTCATCATCGTGATGATGCAATTTCAAAATGATACACATATATTTATATTTTATTTATCTATTTTGTCTTCGAAAACGATGGTCGTGTATGAAGATGAATTAGAGCAAGCACTTTAGGTGTATAAAGATATAGATATATATATGTACATATATATTGCGAGACATTCGCTGCTCTTTAGTTACCCTGTAAGGGAGTTAGCGGACGATATAAAGATAATTAACTTTAGTTTATGTGTACCTTAAATAATAAAAATAATATACATATGTTGCAGTGACAGATGCTTCGCTTCATCTATTGCTAATATCGTACGAATTCGTAGGTCCGTTATGTAGGTTTTCTTTTTCAAATTGTATTATTTCAAAATTTTAATTCTAAATTCTCCCATAACGGGTCACCGCAATTATCGAACAGCGGTTTCATAATGCCCTTAAGCCGAATCTAATCAGTCTTTGGGCGCAGCCACGCCTCCGTTATAATGAATGCCACATTCCCACAAATACAGATAATTAAGCAAAAACTACAAAGCTCTGGCCCTCAGGCGTTCACACTTTACATTCAAATGAGCACCCCTCGTTGCGGGCGGGACGTTTAACCGTTCGCGTATTAATTTGGAAATCTGTTTCATTTCATGAATTTGCTTTCGTTCCTTTCTATTATTGAAGTGAAAAAAAAATATTATCTTTTTTCAACTATAACAGTTATTATTATTATTACTTAAGCATTGTTATTTTGTTTTATATAAATTAATCTGATTGAAATTAATGAAACACCACAATGTAAAATATCAATTCCTTATACTCCTTAAATACACCCGTAAAGTGATAGTAGCTTCCCTGGTGCGACGGAAACAAAATCCAAGAACGCAAGACAGCAAAGTGACTTCATTGTAATGAGTCGGAAACGGTAAACAAACAACAATCTCGGGCAATCAAACTCGAAACTCGCGACTTCAATTTACACGATTACCATAACGTACGTGTTCTTGAACAATGGAATGTTGATCCAATTTAACACGAAAAGAAACTGACAAAAAGATGTTTGAAAGTAATGAGGGCGTAGAACCGTACCCTGAGGCACTCCCGATAGGATACCGCCTTTATTGCTCTAAGCTTTGCATTATTTTGCTCCCGGCTGTCTCCCGTGAAAAGGAAAGCTTAATTCGGTTACACTTTGAGATGTCGACGCGACAATCTCATTATTCCCGGGTGCCGGGATGCTACTTCACCTTGTCAAAAGCCTCAGCCCGCACACACCGTGTGTTAATTAAAGCTTTCTCGTAATTGTCAAGTTATGTTGCTAATTTGTAACGTACCTTTGTCTAGTTAGTGATATAATCTTATATAATAAGGCTCTGTTGTGGTATAATTTTTATTATCTTTTATGCAAATATATGTGTTACTGCTAGTCAAACATTATTTTATGACATTTTCTTTCATTAGGAAGATTAAATTGTCTTGGTATTAACAAAATGGAAAATATATAAACAGGTTTTGTTTTGTATGTTGCAAAGTACAATAGCAGCAGACAGAATATTAAAGATTCATTTGTAAAATTAAATGCTAATGGGGTGATTTCAGAATTTAATCCTCGACTGTACCTTTTGCAGATCGCTCTAAGCTCGGACTCACGAAGTACAGTCGGTTTGAAAATGTTTAATATCGAACAACAATTTTCTTTAATTTCTACATGACATTTATTGAACAAATTATATGTCCAAGTGAGGGTATTAATAATTATACCTAATTTTTTCCACATAACATTGCGTAGTTTTAAACATAAAGATTTACATACAAGTTCGTATTAAGTTAATATTATATTTAGTAATGTTATGCCCTAGCCGTTTCTAAATAAAAAGAATTGAGAGACAGCATCGTCTAAATAGAATTGCCTGGTAATAGTTTTATAGTAAGGGTAATAGAAAATGATGTCTACAAAAAGGACTACCACAAAGTTAATGTGAGTAGATATATAATTCTTCTTAATTTTTTTTTTTAAAAAAAAGAAAACTAAAAACGAAAAGATAATTCTAATCTTTGTTTTATTTGTGCCTGATATTAACAACGATCGAGGAAAGTCATCGTTAGTAAACTGTTCAAGACGTTGGACATGCGAAGTTTGTAACATAAGTGAATCTTATCACGTGGTTTGTCTGTTTGTACGCATTTGGTTTCCATAGCAGATTACAACAATCTTCTCTCCTCATTTAGAGAGAAGTGACAGTCCAACAGAGAAACGACAAAAAGTTGGTATGATAATAATTATAATGATGATAACTATTATTTGCGTTTGAAATAAACATGTCATTACAAGGCTTTAATTTTTTTTAATATTGACAAAACTTTGCCAGCGACTGTACACGAAATCCAACATCGTACCCTAACACTTAACTGTTTATACCGGAGTTAAAGCTATAGACACTGATTAATTCGATTTTAATCCTTGCACACAACCCCTAAATCCTGCCCTGTATTAATGTCCCGCCGACCCCGAAAGGTCACATCTTCTCCCGTCGTCATTCAATGTAAACTCTATTACGTTTCAATTAAGTTCAAAATCCAATTACGGACACACCGCTGTCATTTGGATAGAGAAATTCGTCAGGAAGGATTTCTAACTTTTAAGTCGAACGAGTATGAGTTCAAACTCAAAAGGCTTAGGGTCGCATTTCCAACTGTCAGAATTGTAAATTTCCTGAAGCTTCACTCAAGGAAATTTGAACTTAGCGCTGTAGCTAATATAGTCGAAAATAGATTTTGTCGTTCACTGGGATCAATAACCACTGAACCCGAATCAGCTCGGCAAGAACCATGAGTGAGCGAGACAGTGTGAAGTTTGAACACGGTAGAACGAGATGGACTGACGCCAGTGAGCTTTGCTTCAAATAAATGGTTTAAGGGATGCCAGCAGATGAGGCCCGCACCTGATCAACTTGATTTTATTTTTCAATTATGGTGGAGTGCTCCTGTTGAAAGGGTAATTTTATTATTGGTGCAAGCCGCTTCGAAGGTAATTTTATCCTGATATCGATTTGAAATACGATTTTCGATTGGAATAAATGTCCAATTTGTTTTCTTTGTACATGTACATGTCATCTGCGTAATATATATATGTATGTATATGAGAAATTTGAAAATACAGCACTGTTTTGAAAATAATGTTAGAAAGCTGTTTCATTTGATGAATAATAATATTGCGAATAAATACGTATAGAAATATTTTTAATAATTTACACGATTATTTATACTTAAAATAATGGAAGTATTTGACGTTAAAAAATGGTTCAGTCAATATTTTTAAACGTAATTATTTAACCGTGTAGCAATTGACGTGTATGAATTGACGTTAAAATGAAAAATAAACAGTAGAGAATCGCGGTGAACAACGGTTGGCGCTCGAAGAAGGCAGAAATCACAGCGCAACCAATAACTATCAACTATCTCGCTCACTCCTGCGTAACTATTATTATATCCATCTCTGTTTCGAGCGACACCGGAAGTGAGACCTCAAAGATGGCTGCGGCCGGATGTGGGAGGAGCCATTTGATTTATAGCCATGGGGATAGACTGGGTTAACGCTGACCAAAGTGGTTTTTAGAATAGTGTATTTAGTTTAGGTAGATGTTACTTTACGTCATATGAACTCTTCTGCTTTAGTCGAATCGGAGGACTGTTTCATGTTATAAATTCCAAATTACAGAATAGTAAGTCAAGACTCAAAAATGAAAATTGTAGCGAAACTATTCATTGGTACCTACTAATTTTATTTTCATGATATAGCTATTATAACTATGTTTTCTATAGTTTGTTTATCAATCATTCCAGAACTACGGAGAACAAACTATTTTTGTACGATGTATAAAATATAAAAATGGCTGTGAATACGAGTAATGACGTTTCTAGGTTTTTCTTTACTAATGAAACACGGAAAAAAATTGGTACTCTAAAAACCAAAATATTTCAGTGGGAACAGTTGAAATGTGCGTGCCGTGGGTGTTTTCAAAAAGACAATCCCAAGTCGATTATTATAACGGTTCACGTCCCAGTAGGTGTGCGAAGGGGCAATAAAAGAAATTGGAGTGCAGTCGAAGGCGAAAAACAAGACCATAAAATTTTTTTATCACCAGCCATTTGAATAAAGTATTTACCATGCAGATACGAAGAGACCGGTACACACGAGATGATGTTCTTCGGGTACTTTAAACATTATCGTAGTTCAGTGGGTATTTTTAATTATTATAAAAAAATTTAACGCGATACCTAACGTATGTATTTTTGATATGTTTCGAGTCATATTTTCCAAGCCCATGAATATTGGCTTTTTGTTAGTATAATCGGAATTATATTTTTGATCTTTGGAGATAAAAAGACAGCTAGTACATTACACTATTTTATCATGTGATAGGCTAGTGTTTGGTCGCGATCCCACCTGATGGAAAGCGCGGATACGTCCTAAGATGGAGCACGCACGCTTATTCAGCCTTGTTTTGAAGAGTCCTAGGTTGTTTATGTCCTAAGTTGTGTGCGCATATCTGCCTAACTTTATCTTCTTATCGGTATCTTCTATATATTATCATGTGCCAAATAACAAACGCAAGTTTTTATCTCCATAGCGGTCCAAAATGAGCGCCAGCCGAGGAACACAGCGACCATCAGACCTGAAGCTCTCAGGGACATGGACCAGGAGAGAGCGCTGAGGGAAGCCGCTGTCGCTGTTGGTGTCTTCGGGTGAGTTTTTACGGCATTTGGATAAAATAAAATTGATAAAAATCAATTCTTTATTACATATAGATAAAAACGCAAAATTGTTGAAAGGTACTGTTTACTTCGAAAATGATCTCCACGAAATGAATGTAGACGAGTATTATCGATAGATAATAAATGTAACAAAGGAATGAACAAGTTACGTACACCGTTATATATACACAAATATACAATATAACAATTCATTATCAAAAAAAGTAATTTCACTCCTGTAATCCCCGAAGGGGTAGACAGAGGAGTGTAGAATTCCGACGTTTCACCAGTTACGTTTACGTCCCATGGAATAGGTATAGCCTATTGCCATACTCCGGGCACAGATCCTACGACTCGTTATTCTATGTATTAAAAAAAACGTATGACTATATCCTTAAAACATTGACACATACACTACTATTTAAATTAATTTGCCTATCACTTAACATGGCAGTGTTCAAGATATTATCCAGACAGGGGCACTAGTAATCAAGAATAGAGTCTACTAGAAAATCAGGTTTACGTATAAACCCTTTGAAAAATGTAACAATTAAAAGCTTTATTAGTGAAAACATGTTATTTCATGAAAATTTATATCATAATGTTTGTATTTTCCCAAAGGGATAGGTCGAGGAGTGTAGAACTCCCACATTTCACCAGTTATGTTATTCGTCCCGTGAAATAGTCGTCATCATCATCATCAGCCTATTTCAGGCCACAGCTGGACATAGGCATCCCCCAATAAGCGCCATCGCGCCCTATTCTCGGCTTGTCGCATCCAGCATTTGTAGTCACGCTTGCAACCACTCGACCAACGAGGCAGTCAAACGACTTATGAATATTATTACCTATATTACAATTCCCCTTAGCAAGAAGTTCAAAACAGCATCGTGGTCAGGAAATAGATATGCAAATGTGAAAATCTCAGTTATCTATCCGAAGCGTTTTCCGAAGATCGGACTGTTAGTCGTTTTAGGAAACGCATTCAAAGAGATTCGTTTTTGAGATTGCTTTTTACAGATTTTTGGATTGTATGGAAATTTTTAAGCTCTTTAAAGGAGTTATCTTTTGGACATTGTGTTGGATTCTGTATAGAACGCATGACAATATTTCAGGATTTTATTCTAAATTTGACACGGAAAATACGTATAATACATCATCATCATCATCATTATTATCGGCATGATTCCGTCCACTGCTGGACATAGGCCTCTCCAATAGCACGCCACTGAGCTCAATCTTCAGCTCTTCGCATCCAACAGCTGCCAGCCACTAAACGTGTATCATAATACTCAGGGATCGAACCCAGGACCTCACGGTCAGTAGTCGCGCTTGTAATTGACCACCGAGGCAGGCAAGTTCTAAATAGACCTGATGTCATATAAATAATGATAAAAACGTAACGTCCCACCTGTCATCCCCTAAGAGATAGGCAGAGTAGTGTAGTATACATTAATAAATAAGGATATTTATTGTAATCCCCTCCCAAGGATGTTCGCTTGTATATAAAAGCAAAGCCTTTTTAACAGCACCAGCGCGGGATCAAGCCTCGCTCGTTGATCAAAGGTTGGCGGGATATGCCTTGTTGGATTCATTGACTTTGCCCACCCATTTTAAAATTGGTCAAGCGTTTATACTAGCACCAATGACATACCGTTCGGCTCCAGAACCTTCGAAAACTTTTGGTTGTTATGAGAATTGGTAAGCCCTAAGTTGTGCCTCCAATTCCACACCGAGACGAATCTGTCTGACGAGTGTATGGTCAGCCTATTCTGTCAGCCTATTTCTGTCCACTGCTGGACATAGGCCTCCCCCAATGAGCGCCATCGCCTTTTTTTTAACTTATCTCTTCTAATTTATTATATACAAAAAAATATATAATTAATGAAATGTTACGTACCTCCTACACATAATGGTGGAAAACTCCCAACTGTACAATGATATATAATCATTAACAAAATTAATAAATATTGACAAACATTGTACGAGTAATATCCTCAATGCTGCCGAAATATGTATTACGGTATTTTAGACCGAATTAATTCTTTTAACTGAAAAACTTCCGAAGTCACGTTTTCTAGCCACACCAAGCTACTTTTAGCAAATTGGGTAAACCCTTGATTTCCACCAATTTTACTGTTTTTATTAAAGTTAAATTTGTCTATCTTTCCGAACGCATCACCAGACTTATCATAATTGGAACAAAGTATATTAACAGATCGTATATAACGTTATGTTATAAAACAATAACAAACTGGGAACAAAGAGGTTAGACAGCTGACCAGTTCGGGATATTCGTCAAAGACGCTCTCAAAGCGTTTCCGGCAGATAGGACGCAGCTTGAGTGCGGCGACGAGGAACTAATAGGACTCAGGATGTTGGCTGCACGGGTTATCCTTATATAAACGTTACGTCTGTTTGTACTGGAGTATTCCATTAGCAACCAAGCAGAAAATAATGTCGTCGCGATTGAAATAATAATTTAATACTTGGTGTAACGCTGAAGGAAAACATCGTGAGGAAACCATACTCTAGTACAAATATAGCGTCGGCATTATAGAGTTATGATCAGCCACAAAAAAAATAAAAACACACCATAGTCAAAAGATAAATAAACCAAACAAAAGTAGATTTACTGCATTATTATTACATTAGTTAATGAGAAGGCTGTTCATTAAGACCACGTTAGTATACTCGTACATATTGTTAAGTTTTTGTACGTATCAAATATATTATTAAACGCATACAATATCGCACGCGTGTTCACATTATATGTTAATTGTACGTTAATTATTATATATCAATTCTATGACTATGAAGGCAGTGATAGCCTAGTGGTTTGAAATTCGACCTCTAACTCCGGGAGACCGGGTTCTAATCCTAGCGCGCACCTCTTAAAAATGTACGTTTTAAGTTTAATATCACTTGCTAACGGTGAAGGAAAACATCGTGAGGAAACCTGCATGCCTTAGAATTAAAAAAAAAAAAAAAAAA
>DWJK01005742.1:0-10953 GCA_018248815.1 Croniades pieria auraria
GATAGCCTAGTGGTTAAGAATTTAGCCTCTTACTCCGGGGGTGCTGGGTTCAAATCCATGGCGCGCACCTCTTTACAAAAGTGCCTTTTTGAGTTTAAATATCACTTGCTAACGGTGAAGGAAAACATCGTGAGGAGACCTGCACTCTTTAGAATTTACTGAAAAAAAAAACAATTTCTAAAGTGTGTGAACTCTGCCAACCCGCACTTGGCTAGCGTGGTAGACTAAGTCCTTAACCCTCTCAATATGAGGGAAAACCCATATTCCAACGGTGGAATGATAAATGGGTCGATTATTAATAGGATTGTTAAAGAAGAGTACTAAGATTTTTTTCGTACGTAGGTGATTACGGCCTCATACCCTCATGGAATAGCGAATTGATGATAATAATGATGGGAATTATTAATTAAGTGTTACGTTGACTTATTTTTTCATTCTCGCGGTCTTCATATTCAATGGGCCGTAATTTCTTAAATATTAGGCGCCTATATTTCCCCGAAGAGATAGACAGAGAAGTGTAGTACCTACTTCCTGCTTTAACCAGTAATGTTATACATATATCCATTATACATATATTAGCTGGTCAAGAACATATTATACCATAATAAGAAATGTTCTAGCTGGATTACAGATGTGTCGTGTTCATGAATCAAACTGGATAGATAATCGATTATGGGTATTCGAGAAGGAGTCCGATGACGAGTTCACTCACGACACTCGGCCCACAAAACTGATGTGGTAACTATGATGATATGTGTTTACCAGGAGAGTCTCGTATACCCACCTCAACGGACGGTAAATGTCAAACTAAAGAGAGCCCTAGAAATGACAAGAGATGTGTTTACAGTTTATAATGATTTCTTTTATCATGTTTACTGATGTATCGTAATAAAGCCGCATGACTGTAACATACCCGAATTTGTACTTATATTTTTGCTTTGAAGTAGAAAAAGCGCAATTTTTTTCAGGCAGCAAAATTTGGCATCACGTCTGCAAGGACAGAGATATTTGGCACTCGGTGCTCTCTTCATATGCTCTCTGTCCTAACATTGATTTTATTCTTATGTTGTGATTTATAAAGGACAATTTTCTTATATTGCCTCATTAGCTACATATACGAGTGTGTTTGTCTCAGTTTGGGTTACGGGAACGCTGGTCATCGTAGCCTTGACAATGATGTGTCGTTGTTAGTCGTGCGGGGTACAGCCCAAGTAGGGTCATTACTATTCGTCGTAAAAAGGGGTCACTTGCTGTCGGTTCGATTTCTACTGGCTTGAGCCATTCGAGACACTCCGCCACATCTGGCGTAGATTGCCACTTTCCTATGTTTTACCCAAAGCTGGTAAGAATGTGTTTATGTTGATAAATGTTGGAATGTCCCTAATAATAAATTTTTCTGTTTTGCGATATTTATGTCCCTATTTTTCTAAAAACAAATTTTGATTCATCTCAAAAGCACATTTCTATTTTTTTACGTGTACATAATATATTAACTGTATTAAACAACCTTTTCTTGGTACAAGGCTCAGTAACAACACCGTCACCTATCACAACAGACAAATTAGCTATGAAGTCAGTATTTGAAAGGATTCCAGTCACGAATGCTTTTGTCATAAATGTGTTTATTTAACAAACTAAATTATCTTAAAGTTTTATGTCTGCAATTATTAAGAGTTTACGTGGTACGAATGCAAGGAATGATTGTTTCCAGCCGCCTGGACCAGCTGACATTTCGTATGAAAAAGTGAAAATGATTTTCGCGTAATTTTGAAAGTTGTTTTGTTGAACGAGCGCGCAATACTTCCAGTTTTTAGGAACCGAGCCAGTTTGTTTCTGCACCGTAATGAAAACCTTTACTTTCACTTGTGTGACCAGAAAATTGTTACCGAAAATGTCCCCACAAACAGTTACTGTTCATATTATTTGCTTCAATGCTGCGACGGACTGCTAAGTACATATGTCTTATGAATCACACTATTTAAAAATGTGCTTTTCCTTTATATTTTAGGTTTATAAAATCATAATAAGTATATTTTGTTTAAGCGCAGCAGTTGTATGTTTAACCCATGCGGAAGTGGAAATAAGACTCATAGAGGTTTATAATAAATAATTGTTATATTCTCTTCTATTTGCTTTGACTTTCCCTTTTTAAAACTCTCGGGAAAATGAAACAGTTTTGACGAGAAATTGTGAAATTTCCGTGCATACGGCCTATTTCCGGGCTCTCGCGTATATCCAGCTGTAGCCTGTGGAGGGCTCTCCAGCTGTTCCACTGCGCTTCGTCCCATCGCCAACAATTTTCTACGAGTGTGCCAGGTCCTCATAACTACGTAGGATGTATATAATTAGGACTCACCCACTTTCCGCTCCTTCATTTAAGTGTTAAATGTACCTAAGTGAAAATCGTCGTTTTGTTAATGCCATTTGTGTTCAGTCCTCTAGAAGTAAAGTCCATACATGAATTAGGACTCACCTACTTTCCACTCCTTTATTTAAGTGTTAAAAGTGAGTGAAAATGGTCGTTTTGTTAATGCCATTTGTGTTGAGCCCTTTAGAGGTAAAGTCCATACATAAAACTTTTCATTGAAACCAATTAACTGTTACTAGATATAATAACTGACAAATGTATTTCGCGACAACCATCCTGATAGTAAAGGATTAACGAAAATCAGGCTTTGCGTTCGAAAAGGGTTACAAAGTGGATTTTGCTGTTGAGATGCTGTAGTCATTGTTTATTTCTTCCACCATCTGATCATCGCTACAACTGGTTTGGAGTTTAACTAACACGGTTAAGCAAAATGATTGTGTGTAATAAAGAACGGTGTTGCCCACAATGGCGATATTGGAAACTTTTGCGTAAGAAAACCATAGAATGTTGCTCACTTACAGCGTAGAGACAGGTAATATGACGAGACCTTTATATACTGTGGTAAATTAGCAGCGTATCTGAATACGTATCTTCTTTTTTAAATCGTAATAGAACCACGAAATATTATATTTTAACTAGCAGTGTCTATGTCCATTTTACGCAAGTGAATTAAAATATGCATTTTTTGTAAAGAGGGTCACGCCATGAGTTCAGCTCAAGTTATGTCTGACAGGCTACATTCTATATCGCTACAATCGTCCTGCTGTCATATTTACACAAAGCGAGTAAACTACATATATGAGATTTTACGTCATCACCGTGCATATTTGTATTTACAGGAAGTCAGTGTACGTATTTGTGAGTACCTACATACATATTATACCCATCTATGTAAACAGATAAATTCTAGAATATTTAAATCATAACTATATAAAAGTGACGTAAAAACGTAACTGTTAAATCGTGAGTGTTGTACACTCCTCTGTCTACCTCTTCGGGAATTACAGGCGTGATGTTACGTTACGTAATGAATAAATATTTGGCCTTAATTACCTTTGAGAACTATAATTCAAATGAAATATATTAAAATCTTTGTAGCAATCGTTCAGGAAATAGTATTGTCGGAAGCGGAACCGCAAACAGGTGTATAAGTGTGTCGATATCGAGTAACTATCTATATTTTCACTTGTTTTGGGAAACAAAGACTCCACTGTCGGCGACCGAGCGTGCCCAGCCAGCTAATTGGTAAAAGTGAAGCTTTTCTTTGTCCATCGAGAACAAGAAAGCCAAACAAGAGAGTAAACGCGTTCTCCGGTTCTGAATCACTATGGTAATAACCGATATGCGGTTCTGTTACTCAATGAAAACTTTTATTAGTGTAGGCTGCGTTTGTTTTTTTTATTTACGCACTTTAATTATTATTCTTTCCTTTGTTACGCACTTACACACCTAAAGTATGTAAAACAATTATACGCTTTACCCACATTCTCATTAGAAAGTTCGCTAACAAAGTTTTGCAAAGGTTATACTGCAAATTAAAGTATTAAGATCACATTGAACGGTGTGTGGAGAATCTTGGTCAAGTCGAACGACCGGTGGCGACCGTTAACATATCCAGTATTCAAACTAAAGTTAACGTGTTCTTCACAAAGTGCGTATTGCTCAAATCTATAAGTATGTGCATAGAGCCTCTGACAGAAACCTCCGTCTTTTTCACTCCGTAGGAATTCAAATTACCTTATCGGCACGCGGCCGCGTTCAGGTAAAACCAGTATTAGGTGATAAAAATGTGAACACCGTCGTTTGTAGGCACGTTCATTGATTTAAAAGACAATTTTTATTAGTTGCTTTATAGAAGTAACTCAAGTACCGGTGATGACGGGTATTGCATCTCCGTCGCGCACTAGCGTATTCATATGTCTATCGCGTGTCCCTCCTCCCACCAAGCGTTGCAGGCGCGTTCGGCGCTAGGTTAATGTAGGTATGCTACTACTTTACCAGTCGTCGACGAACGGTCGCTCATGTTCTCATATATTCGATGTGGTCCAAATTTAACGTCAATACTTATCACCGACACAAAACAAGATTAAAGTGAAAATTTTGAATTACAGTACCATTCAAATTTGACAAAGAAAATTTTAAAACTTTTTAAATGAGAATTAGTTGCGATTTTATTCATATTCGTAGATTTCGATGTAAGCGAGTTGTACAAAAGTTTTTGTGTTTTGTGTAAAGTGTATTGTGGTCCAATTGAGCACATCGGATGACAGCAGCCGTAGGATACCGATGTATATGACAAAACATAAGTGCACCAGAAGAGGTTTTCTAGCAGCCAGCGAATAAGGTACGGCAAACCGGATATTGTACTAGTCAGTCGTTCGACTAGTTTAAGCTCTATAATTACAAGTGACTTAACTTACCTAAAGGAAAAAGCGATCCTTTCAAGAAGGAATCATTTGTTCTTTACAAATGCAAATAGTAAAATTACGTTTAAATTAATCGCGTGTGGGGTCAGTCACGCGAGATTTAAATATTTGGGGCCCGTGGATAAACATTGTGGGATGTGTGTAGCACGTTTCTTAAACATTTTAGGGCAGGTGTAATATCAACAGGTGGATTTCATTTGGCCGTACGATAGTTTGTCTATTAATTAGTGCCTTCCCGTCTCAGTCAAGTAACAGTCAGGTGAACACACATGAAACTACTTACCTGTTTAAATTGAATGGACGCAATGACATTCTACAAAAAAAGTAGTCCTTTTCATACCTTTGCTTTCAGTATATTTTATATACGTACATATTTATATTCACATGTTCATATCGTTCGATAATAATGTAAATAATATATTAATATATATGTACGTACAAAAATATAATGCGCTTAAATTTAATACCTGTACAAGCAAAAAAATAATCAATTTTTTAAATTAATTAATGTCCTAGTAATAAAACACATCCATCTCATAATGACGTCATTATACTAATTACGTAAATAGTTACAGTGACAAAAATGCTTTTGAAATGACTATTTCGATTCTGGTATCCGATGGTTGCCTTAAACTTAATCACGTTGGACGTAGTGAGCGGTTAAGCAATATTTTAAGTCAATATTTTTTATTGGGTCATTTATTACTGTTACACTGATATCTTGCGTTGAGTTACTTAAATTTGCGTCATCTTTATATCTATTTATTGCGGTCGTCATATCTATAATGTCTATGTAAGTTATCTATGGGTCTACTTTGATTTTAATTAACTTCATTATTTATCTAAGAAAGGTTCTGTTACAAATAGTTCCGGAATCTTTGCCTACAGCGTTTATAGGTAACAAATCTATATGCAATCAATAGTGGTCGTAAGGTATAAAAATTTATTATTATATTGGACAGTGGGTGCGATGTGTCATCGACATTCGTGATTTCAACCTCATCGAGGCCTTACTCGCGACCCGTCTTCGGACAGGTAGCCGAACCTTTGCAAGTTAAGATTTTTTATCTTTACATGTTTTTGTATTAGGGAAGCTGAATGATCTTGCACCATTACGGTTTCCATTCTTATAATTGTTATCTGGACTGTCCGAAAACATTTTGTTCAGGTAACCTTATTGATGTTGCCTCAGTTCAAAATTGTTTATATCAAAATGAAAGTAGGTCCAATTACTTGTTAATGAATTTAAAGCTTTTCTGATGATTTCAAGTGTGATACAATAGTTGTGTATACAATTTAGTGTCCATATCAATATCTAAAACGTTGGTGAGTGTAAATACGAAACTGACCACAAAACATTCGTTGCTATTGAGCATATCCTTTGTAGATTTTGCAAAATTTCCCGCAGTTGCTGCCTAATATTGTAGAAGGAATACAACAGATAAGGCCTCATTCTTTTAAAATTACTGATATTAGAGCAATAAAAAGCATGGTATTGTTCCAAATTTTACAGTTACTGCAACTCCTCTTCAATTTGATACCAATCCCCGTCAAAACAAAGAAGCTCACGGATTAGTTTTACTTCATTGTTTCTTGGACTTATTTTTAATTGTTGTTAGCTAGATATTTTTATTATATTTAGCATTGTTTGGAATTGCTAATTGTATGTACATCTTTTGTTTCTAACTTAAACAATGTGGCTAGAAGCGATAACGTTTTCTGTTTTGTTTCCGTAATTTCTATTCGTATTTTTTCTACGTTCGGTCCCATTAGTGAAAGGAATTTAAATCATAACGGTAAAGGAAAACATCGTGAGGAACCTGCGCGTTTTACAGTTCTCAATAATGTTCTATAAAGCGTGTGAATTTTGCCAACCCGGGTTTGGCCCGCATGGCAGACTACGGCCTTAATACTTTCATTATGAGAAAAAACTATAGCCAATAGTGAGACGATAAAAATTTTGAGACGAATTTAAATCTAATTATTAAATTCATTCTCATAATATTTTTCTTTTTAAGTTACATTTGTATTAATGTATAAGGTGTTATTTCCGTATGTAAAGCGCACAAGTTGGTACTCTGTTCTAAAGTTCAGTTTCTTTGGGATCATCTATAGAAAGTGTCCATTAATGCACTGTGTGTTCCGCGATGCTATTTATTTCTCATAAAAGATACCTATTGTGCTTGCATATCAAACATCTCTAGTTGCTGGTGTGTACATATCAAAGGAATTTTTTATTTCTATCATCACCTGCATTTGTTTTGTTTTGAAAGCCGGTTTTAGAGTGAGATAAAGAATTAATTGAGAAATGTCAAGGAGAAAATGGATGCGTTTAAAGTTGTTTATTTATTGGTCTTATAAGATTTATGAAAATGATTAAAACTTGCCTCTTAAAATGTATCCTCAATTAAAGGCCCTTTGATTCTGATTTCTAGTAATTTGCCGTTCGATTGTATGGTAAGGATTTTAACGACGGTTTTCATGAAGTGGAAGGATGTTCACATAGATAAAGGATTTTATGGGATAACACATAAGAACCTCTTACTATTCTTAAAACTCGTTATTTTACTATTGAACATTTCGCATATTCCCTTAAAGAGGCAGGCAAAGGAGTTCCAATAGATTCGAACATTTTATCAGTTAATTAAATACGTACATGATTTTCTGTATACACCGGCTGAACTCATGTATGTTTCTTCAGGAGAGCCTGACTAGTTTCAGCTATCCGAGTTGCTATATCAGCTCTCGCCGATCCCAGCGAGATCGCGGCGGAGACTGACAGTGAAACATACGCAATGTAAGCCGGTCCATAATTAAATCATGTAAACCTATTATTGCAAGAAATCAATACTACGTTTACTTTCAAGTTTACCAGAAAAATATGTGATTATGATTATCTTTTCCATTTTTAGGTAAACTTATAATCATCTGTAATAACCGATGATTATAAGTTTACGTAATTTAATAAAATTCAATTGAATAAAGTTCATAAATTTAATTATTCAAATATGTAAGAATTTATGAACACTATCTAATGTAATGAAATAGTTTAATATTTAACTGAAGATATTGGAGCGCATTGCACAAGGTCTGCTAACTTTATGCTTTATGATTAAAGCAGTTCTAAGCTCGCCGTAAGTTCATATAAAGCAATGAACTATTATACAAGTTCCAAAACTCGGCTGAACGAGTGATCTGCGTAGAGCTGAGTGATATTACTAGTTGAACGAGTCTTGTCTCGTATAACCCAGTTCTACGTTGGGAAAAAATGTACTAACAGCGATACAAGTTAAACATAACTCGTGATAATAAAAATATGAATTTAAATAATCGCTCTTCTGGAAGCTAACGGTGATTGCGATTTGTTTACGGATGAATGGAAAGTAATATTTTTTTTTTTATATAAAAAAAAATGTTTCAAATTGTGAGCGAGAAGTGTGATTGTGTTTGTGTTGTGCTTTACTTGACGTAATTCGTTATGACCGTATCAATTAAATTAAATAATAATTTTGATTTAAAATATAAAATAAAAACTTAGAATTAAGATATCTTTACATATCCAACGAACGTGATTCCATATTCTCCACTCTGTACACGTGCCTGTTACGCATACATCTAACATGCCGTCCAAAAAATTTAAACATAACTTTTAAAAATAAAAAAAAAGCATATTTTTAGTGTCAAAATTTTTTTAACTTGTATTTATTGAAACATTATTTCCTCGTGATGATAGCGTAATAGAACTGTGCAGGGAAGTAATCAGTCCGATACTATAACAGGTTGTGTTCCTTAATGCTGTGTGTGCGTGAGAAAAGGCAGCCGCAAGCGCAATTTGTATGCAGGAAATGCTAAACGTACTGCTACAATTTTAAACCGTTTACGCGGTGTTGGCCAGCTCTGCTCCATGCCTGCGATCAAACCACCGTACGTCGGCATTTAACCAACGTTCTGCAAAGGTGAAGAGGGATTAGCTGTGAAAGGTGTGGAATGCGGCGGGGTTTCCGCGTCTACCTTCGGCGACTTGTGTAATAACAATAATAATTATTTGCTGTCTTTTTTTTTTGCTTTTTTTCCTAAAGTAATATCATAGTCAGCAAAAGAACAATCACGAAACACATTGAAATTTTCCAAACGCAATTTCTAAACGAAAATCGAACAGCCGAAAATAGAATGCATTTGTTAGCAAAGTTCAACGTGTACTGACGGGCGCGCGTCCTAACCGAATCACCGGCTTCAAAAAGAGTTTGATAACGTGAATGCACAGTGCAGCAAGGAAGTTATGCGGTAGGTGACCGGTCGATAGTAGCGGGTATGCGGCGGCCGTTTGCGTAACACCTGCACTCTTAGGGCCCTGGGTGTATCTCGAAACAGTTACACCGCTCGCCTTCACACCTACTCTAACAAGGTTGTTTACGAACAAACACACGAACTAGGTTCCGCGGTCACACGTGGCGCGAAGGTACCCTCAGCGTCAACTTTCTAAGCCACTGCGTAATATTGTGACGGATCATCACCAACCGACATTTTAGAACGTGCACGATAAATAATCACCACTAACATAGTCAATGTACTAGTTGACACCGTTTGCCTAGTTAAAGTTTTTTAAAGCGGGTTAAAATCGTGTGTCTGTGCGTAATCGGAGTTCGCTGAGGGGTGGTACGTGCTTCGGATCGAGTGAGCTTCCTCTGTCGTAAACAGGATGCGTTTTTTTGCTTCTGACGCGAGGCCGGAGTTGAAAAACTGCACGTCCCTTTAAAATTTCTAAAACATTACTTACGCTAAATATAGCTAATGAAACGCGTTAGAATATTCCAGTCGCAAGTATCAGGTAAATAAATCAATGATTCGGTCTCGCCGGGTCGCGTTCGCGCTTCCCTTGTCTACTTAAGTATCTATATATTACGACTGTCTGGCTTTAAATTGTCTGAAACCTATTTCACGGTGACGGTGAACAGTTGACTGTACCATGTCGCTTCAGTAACAATTAGTTGTGATATATCAGTTGTGTAGTTCTTTAGACACCACAAAATTACCAGCTGCTGAAACTTAGTGTTGTAAATTTAAATTCAGATTCATTTCATATCAGATTTCAAGAGTTGAAGCGGCCTCATTGAACTGTGGTTTTTGATACGTTTGTAAACACCACATATATCATTTGCGATAAGCTTTCATACAACCTGTAAACACATGTTTTAAGGAATGGGCACTCTATTTGATTTGTTAACTGTTTATTTTAAGTATCTGTACGCTCGTTTGAATTTCTTGGGATATTCTTTTAAGTAGTTTGCTCGAGTACTCTCACTCATAATGTTTCATTTCTCAGTATTACCGCGTACAAGTTTATAGAAAAAACTTATATGTTTTATTTATATTAAAAAAATCCTTATATTGCACAAAATATTTTAGTCTTTTTCTGGGTAGATATTCCCAATCAGGAACGTCCACATTGCATCCATTATATAATTGGTTAAAAATGAGACTAGAACACTCCCCCATCTACCCCTTTGGGGAAAACAGGCGTGATGTTATGTGACGTCATATCTTATAAGTGTTTATGCCTAAAACAATTCAACATAATAAAAGGAGTAAACAAACTTCCCTTATTCCGTACTCGCCCGTAGTTCGAAAGCTTTAAGGTTTCTTTACTATTAATCGCCTCTAATTCTATCAGCTGTCTCCAATTTCGTGAACATATCAAAAGTCAGCAGTAACATACAATCCTCGCACTATCTCGGTCAGTTAGGCAAAGCTACTTAACATTAGTGTTGACAAACGTAACGTTTTTCGAGGAATGTCCCGAAATACTACCTATCACGGAATACTGAACGTAAGTGGAACATTATTGATATTTATTTAACATTTCGTCAAAACTGCTAACAAAACCGAGTAAATATTTTTTTTAAATGACCAAGTATTTCCTTTATTGTATCGTCTCTGTTGTGTCTTTCTGGTGTATAATGAAGAATAATTGTATTGTATTGTATTTCACTGGTAGGTGCATAAGACGAAAGAATATGTGTTACATATTGCATCATCATCATCAGGCTGCTCCCGTCCACTGCTGGACATAGTCCATTCCAATGGCACGCCACTGAGCTCGATCTTCAGCTCTTCGCATCCAACGACTGCCAGCCATTTTGCGTATATCGTCACTCCACC
>DWJK01005743.1:0-10953 GCA_018248815.1 Croniades pieria auraria
GTTTCACCAGTTACGTTTACGTCCCATGGAATAGGTAGTGAGCCTATTGCCATACTCCGGGCACCGATCCAGACTCCGAGTCACTAGAAAAAATTCACCGTTCTAAATGTTGACCGTTATTGTACATAGTCAATGCAAATAGATAATACAATCAAATATCAATACATTGCCATATTTCAGGTGCAATCACAAGAATTGTCCGACGACCTGTCGTTAATGGACCGCTGGATACTGTCGCGCTTGTCGCTGGCGGTGCAGCGTGTTAACGCCGGCTTCCAGGTGTACGACTTCCCGTCCGCCACCACGCACTGCTACAACCTATGGCTCTATGACCTGTGTGATGTGTACTTGGTAAATTTTAACTGTATTGCTGTCACACTAAAGCTTTCTTTTCATTCATTCATATGTACATTTATAGCAATAAATTTTTTGTTAACATGAGTCGACTTAATAAGGCCCACTATTATTATATTTTATACAGTAAGTCAGTTTTTCTTTAGAAACACTAAACGTACTCGTAAGTACAATATCTGTAGTACAGGTGGTAACCCTCCTATAAAGCGGTAGTTAGGTTCCTAGAAAATGCCGTGTCGTGCGAGACATAGAGCTGGTACGGGGGGGAGATGTTACTTATCAAAAACTAAATAAAAACATTTTTTTTTAAATTCGACATAAGCAACTTAATTTTTATTAATACTATAAATGTATCATGTATGTGCAACATAAAGTAAAAAAGAAATTTAAATTAACGCAACCCTAATTTAATGAATTTCTTTGTCGGTATGGAGCTTGACAGTTTTGCAGCTCTTTTGAATTTTTGACTTCTTTCCGTGAAAGGGTCTGTACTCAAGAAAAATGACTCCAGGTTTTTCTTCGTATACTTTTTTAATGTTGAATTCTTAACTTCACAATCTTCATCAGAGCTAGCGTCCTCAAAATCGGTTTGATTTCCATTTAGGGATGCCATATCCATCAAATCCGCTTCGTCAACTTCTTCCACTAATAAATCTTGAATGTCTTCAATAGCCATGTCCACATAGGTGGTGTCAAACTTTTGCCCGGCAGTGTACATTGTTGCACAAGTTTTTGCAGTTTGCAAAAACCATGTTGTAGGATGCCGTGTCGTAGAAGGGTTCTCGCAATTTACGAATCGTGTTATAGCGAAACCGTGTTTATAGGATGCCGTGTTGTATGAGGGCTACTTTTACTTCGGTTCCATTATTAGTACTTGCCTCGTCGGTTAAGCGGTTGCTAAACGCGACTGCCGATCGAGGTCCCGGGTTCGAATTCCGGGTTGGGTACTATTGGATTGTTTTTACTTGCATTTTGTAGTAGCTACTATCGATTTCACAATCAGTGCTCGCCTCGTCGGTCGAGCGATTGTAAAGCGTGACTGCCGATCGAGGTCCCGGGTTCGAATTTCGAGTCGGGTACGGCTACCGTGGTATTTTCTTACTTACATTTACCAAAAAAATTTCTAATAGGGACCACATAGATCACGTAGACCGGCTAGCTAGATCATATAGTACAGCGAATAGTCTCACCGCCCATTCTATCGTGGCACGCAAACGTAACCGGCGAAACGCGGGAGTGCACGACGGCCCGCCGCCGACCCCTCGTGAAGCGCCAGTGCGCGGCCCGCAGGAGCAGCTGAAGGCCGCGCGGCCGCGCGGGGCGGCGCGGCGCGCGCTGCTCACGGCGCTGCTGGCGGCGCTGCGCCTGCTCGCCCCCTTCATGCCCTTCCTCGCCGAGGAGCTGTTCCAGCGCCTGCCGCGCGCCGCTCCCGCCTGCGCCTCCATCTGCGTCGCCGCCTACCCTACCGTGAGTGTCCCTCGAGCGCGCCTCCCCTCGTGTTTGCGTTTCGATTTCTCCGTTGGCCGAATTCCGCCAGGCGTGAACTTTATTAGAATGCCGCCGTCCGGTGGCCGACTTTCCTTGTGTCTCCTCAGGAGGCCGAGACTCCGTGGCGCGACGAGCGGCTGGAGGCGCGAGTGGATGCGGTACTGAAAATGGTACGTCTCATCCGCTCCACTCGGGCCGAGTACAACCTTACTAGTAAACAGAAGACCACCGCCCATCTCCTCCTGGCGCCGGACCTCGACGAGACGGAACTCAGGGAGCTGTTTAGAAGCCTGCAGTCTTTGGCGAACAGCGAGCTGAGCGATGAGACGCCTCCGACCGGTTGTTCGATCTTGACTGTATCAGATAAGATTGAAGTGCATTTAGTTCTAAAAGTAAGTTACTACGATTTCCTTTTACTTGCCGTATGTACCAAAGTAACTGTCGTATGTTGTATTTCAATACGCTTCAGTCGAATTTCATATATAGTTCGACTACTAATATTCTTAATTTTTCAATACATGTTAGAACCGGCTAGTACAGTACAATACGAAAGTACATGTGCTTACTGCAGGTATCTATAGGCAGGCCTATAGGTATCTCCATTTAAATCTCAATAATTCTAAGATTAGATTTATGGATTACTGCTATATTTGTCAAACCAGCAAACATACCCGTCAGAGCCAAACAATTGCTTTTGTAGCTTTATCGCGGCACAAGCGGATGTAGTAATAATAGTACCGCCTCGCTCCCACGCGAACTGTGTTCGTGTTGTAACAATGCTAATTATTATGTCCATAAACCGTAGTAACCAATTCGAATCAAGTGACAAGTTGTTAAAAAATATTTCACATGTTTTAAAAATATTGTATGATACTAAAACGCTCGTAGTATATTGCAATTTAACTAACACATATTTCATACATGTTACTTTCAGGGTCTTATCGATCCGCAGAAAGAGATAGCGAAACTGGAAAAGAAAAAGGACGCATTATCACAAACGATCAACAAATTACAACAGGCTATGGGAGCTGACGACTATGGGGTCAAAGTGCCCGTTGATGTCCAAAGGAGCAATGTTGAGAAACTGGCCACCTCCGAAGGGGAACTGGAGATACTCGAACGAGCTATCGAGACGTTAAAACTTATGTGATAGTATTGAAAATGACGGTTGGACAGTAAATCAGCGTCACTACAATGGAGAAATTTACGTACGATATTTTTTGTATAAAGAGTATATAGCAATTTTTACGTCATATAATACATGGTAGTGTGGAAAGTCAATAGTATCAGTTGGTGTGTTGGAAGGGGTTGATAAAGGACAATGTGACCGCATCGTGGAGAAGATGGCATTATACAGGGTATAAAAAAGGGAACCGAGTGGTATAAACCTGAGATGCTCCATTTTCCAATAAAGTCCCAGCTATTTAATTTTACTCTTTGTAATCTTACTCTGGATAATGTGTCTGTGATGTTCGTAAGGATTAAAGATGGAAGAAGATGGGAGGTAGTCTAGAAAATAGTAAGTTTAAAGGTGAAGCATTTGACTATCGACTTTTATATTTTGCTTAATTTCTGATTTCTTTGCAAGTTTTAATTTTTTTGATAATTAAATAGATAAGAATTAGTCAGTAAGGTAAATTATTTTTTTCAATTATTATTTGTATGGAAGTTTTAAAATATATCACAATTGTTTCACAATATTTAGGTCTCATTTTCTTCCGTTCTTTTTGTAACATTGTAATATGTTTTTGTAAGTTTAGTAGTATATCCTATTTTAAAGAACATTATATCGCTCATTTGCGACTAGAGTATAACATCTCCAAAATACTACCTTTCAAAAACCAATTCAGATTTAAATTATAATTATTCTATATATAGTCATAAAATAATTATGATTTCGAACTTTCTGAACTGAAAGATAGTGTTTTTGAAATGTTACACTCTTGTCGCATATGAACAATATCGTTAAATATGAAACTTTCTTTCTTAAATGAATTTAAGGTAGCCACTTTCCTAACCTTCGGTTTTGTTTGTGGTCACATTTGTGTTGTCTTAAGTGTTAATAATGAATGTTTGCTAGGAATGTGATTACACCTCTTGTCCATGATCCAAATAAATATTGTATGGTTCGAAACTTGACATTTTTACTGCACCACTATGGTATGCTATATAGAAATATAAAAATACGCTGACTATATCATAGATAAAGAATTTTTTTTTAAATGTGTAGATTTAAAAGATACTAGTAAATACGATGTTAAGATCTCAGTCCAAACAAACAAGGCCTTTCAATGCTTACTTACAGTTTATTCTACAAATTAAACAGTCACGCCTCCAAATAAAAAAATAAATAAAAAAGCGAGCCCGCGGCGGCCCGCCCACCATCAAGAAGAAATTCACAACATGGTTTTAAATCTTTTAATCGTTATTCATTACTTCTATACAAATAGAACTGTACAGATAATTTTTTAAATTATTATTTACCACATTTCATCTCGCACGTAACTTTTTACAAAAATGAAAACTATCAACACCACGCACGGAATCAACGAGATCGCGCGCCTCGCCGCCGCCCCCGCCGCCCGCCCGCCGCGCGCCCGCCCCGCCCCGCCCCGCGCACGCCCCGCCGAGCGCACGCGAGATACTCTTTCACCTCTCGTCCAACAGTAACTATATCACAATAAAGTAAGTACAATAACGTGCGGCCGGCCGTCCCCGAAGCGCCGGTTGACTTGGCAGTGATCGCATCCGAGCTTACATAATTTAACGAATTTGGTTCAAATGCACTTAAAAAAAGGTAATGTACAATATTGACGGATATCTATTAACACGACGCACGTGTGAGTACGGAACCTCGTTCGAAGCGGCAGGCTCGATCTTGAAAGACGATCGAGCGCCACGGCGTCCAACGAGGTCCTCGTGCTCCAAAAAGATCTATACAAATCATACATACAAGTAAATAAATATTAAATCACTTGAACTGAAGTCTAGCTGCAGGAGGTGAAAGGGTATTTATTCGATACACAGAAACACACTAGAGATCCTTAGCTATGGTTAGGGCCTGCCCTGCGCGCACCGTCCACCCTCGATTACAAATCTCTTGATATTTATATCGTCCGACATAAAGTACCACATGTATCCGTAACGCCCAGCGTTCATACAAAAAAAACTTTTTTTATATTTTCTTTTCTTATATTTAAAAAGTTGGAATACACTTACAGTCTAGTATGTTGTAAATTCACGAATACAGGTTTGCAATAGCAATATATTATAACCACCCAATAATTGATTTTTTTTTTATAACGGCAAAGATACGAATGAGATCGTGACCTTGCACCGGCACGGCGAAATACGGACTTAAAGCCCTCAAGTCGGTGCTCGGAAAGGGTGCAACGTCTCAACCCGTAAGATACTTTAGGTCGGACACAAAAACCAATACGTCGGCACATATCATCACCACATTCCATATTTTTTTTATCAGGTACGTCACAATTACACCTCAAGCCATTTTCGTCTCGGCAACTACATCACAAAACAGTCTTAACTGCTTAAACCTGTCGGTACTAAGTTAGACACAATAATTCCCGCCACCGTGGGCCGCAGCGAGCACGTGGCGCGGGGCGCACGGAGGGCGCGGGGCGGCTCTTACAATCATTTCGACCTACTGCATTCGCTACTAACGAGTTAAAAAAAACGCCCGGAGCGCTCTCGAATCGATAAACCGATTGTGACACGACGAATCACTCAACGCTGTTGCGTTCGTATGACTAGCATAAAAATTTATTGGACTCTGTGGGTTCTAGTACAAAAATAATTTGCGCTTCACCTGCGGCATCTCTGTAGGCGTCGACGTTAAGTAGAAATATGACATTTACTACCCTGACACATCACGGAGGTCGTCCGATTCTGCTGCTAGCTTCGGTGGTCTATCGAGTTACACAAATAACGGGGGGTCGATAAACTCGACCCTCACAATGACATAGCTTAAAGTAGGCGGTTTATTGCGTTATAAAGGCACCTAGACATGAAGCCGATCGATACATGCTGCTTTTAGAGTTCAAACTCGAAACACGATCGGCAACGGCAATCGCTCCCTAAAAATGAGATTCTAAAACGACATGATTTCATCGACACGATCATACAGTACAAGTCCAATAAAGCGAAAGGTAGTCGCGTCGCATCCGAGCACGCACCGGGACCCTAAACCGATATCACAATGTTTGAAACCGCCCCACGGGCCGCACTATACTTATTGCATCACACGATATCTGGCTCCGTCGTACGCCCGCCCCGCCCGGGCGGCGGCCGGCGGGAGGCGCCGCGAGCCGGGCTGAAGAGTGAAGTTATGTTACAAAAGACCCCTCGCGGCTCTGCGGCTCGGCGGCTCTGCGGCCCTGCGGCTCGCTCGTAATCATCACAGAGATTAGACGAGCGGCTCGCGACCCATAAATATAATACTCGTAACGGAATGACAGAAGTGCGCGGCGGCGGCGGCGGCGGGCTCAGTTCAGGTCGCGGTCCTCTAAGTACTTGTACTCGAACGTGAAGCCCTCCTTTTTCCGCTGGCCCCACTTCTCGTAGTCGAAGTATATGTATGTGCCCTGTAACGAATACAAACGGTCTACGTATATTTACGGATCCGACATCGATACCCGGGAACCGCCAACGGTCACACCGATAACGAAACACCGAAAATCAACATGCGAACTCGTACAATTCACGTCAACCGACCTGCTCATATTCCTCATTGATGACCTTGGGCTCCTCGTGCCTCTGAAACCACATCATATATTTCGTGTGGAACCTCCAACTCTGCTTCTTGAGCGCCTTGGCGGCCAGGTACTGCGCCTTGGAGCCCTCCATGTAGTAGAACACGAAGAACAGCGTCTCCGTGGAGAGCCGCTGGAAGAACTCGACCGAGTCCGAGTGAGGCAGCAGCACCTGCGGGCGCAGAGCGGGCACGTGAGCGGGGTGAGGCGGGGCGGGGCGGGGCGGGGCGGGGCGGGCGGCACGCACCTGGTTGTAGTAGTGCGGCGCCTGGCACACGTTGCGCGGCAGGTACAGGCGCGTGCGCTCCGTGTCGGACGGGTGCGGCATGTGGAAGTACGACGCCTCCATCATGCCGAACTGCAGCTGGTTGTCCTGCGGGACGCGGTGCCCTTTGTTAGTGCGCGTCGGGAGCGAGCTCCTCCCGTCCCCCTGCGACCTATCTGTCTCCGATGACTCTCCTCTTAAAATATTTATGCCTCCCCACATGTACCGATGTCGCGAAGCCGGACCTCTCGCTCGAATACGTTTCGATCTGGATGTCTCCCGTTGGATATCTACGAGCTCGAAACTATTCCGAGCAAAAGTTAACAGATATATATGTAGCTCTGTGAAAATTTGTACGAGTTGACGAGATGGTCTCGTGAATTTTGTACAAAAGGTGCGATTTGTACATTGCTCGATTTCCAATTTATTAAGAAACATGCACACATATAATATGTGTATAACGAGTAGACGTGTCTTCATCATCCTATGCATTTACCACATTTGCAACACACAAAGTGTAAGGAACTCAAATATTCCATATAATATTCGTAGCTATTTTAGACGAAATTTTATTTTAGAAATACTAATTATACTAGTCAGAGACACTCACATTAGCGGGCGCCCGATATAAAAGCCAATGCATTATAGTGTAAAGGATTCATTTGCCACACTCACTAGTTAAAAATCACCAATGCAATATTGAGCTAATAGAAATAGTGACGGTTTAGACTTTTTGGGAGCAGCGTATTTTAGGTGCACTCTTTTTAAGTGTAAAATACACTCGTTTTGGCATACGCGTGTACATGTTCGTGTATTTCGGATTTCAATAAAATAAACGGCCACGTGGACCTGTCTGCGCCGGGGGGCGTCCGTGTGTCGGCCTCCGGGCAGTGCGGGGACGGTCGCAGGCGGCTCGGGTGGATACAGACGTAACAACGTCGACGCTCGTATGAGACAAAAAGTACTCGCGTATACGGACTTCCACAAGCGTATACGCCAGCGCCCTTAGAGGTAGAGGGGGTAGGCAGAGTTAGGTATAAATGAGAACGTGCTTACAGTACTGAGGGGTTGCGGGCCCAGCGGCGCCACGCCCAGCAGCGGCGGGATGTTCGCCTGCGCCGTGGCCGCGCCGCGCCGCGACAGCTGCTCGCACATCGATGAATAATTTTTTAAATACGGATATCAATATAATATGGGATACGAATGAAATATAATACGGATAAACGTCGTCCATAATTATTTTACTTCCGTATTCAAATCTGGCTACATCTCACCCTAAAATATATTTTAGAGTGAAAGGTGCTGTTTTAAAATTTCACATACGGTTTAATAATACCCGGCGACCGCTACCACTCGTACATTATTGTATTTTTAAGTGACCGAAGCGAGTAACGGTGAGAATAGACGCTCACTGTAAAATAAATATTCTGAAGAGCGATCGAGACGTATGGATGTAATATGTATGTGCAAGTGCGAGAACGTGTGGGGCGCGTGGGGCGCGTGGGGCGAGCGGGACGCACAATGGTGACTTGGTGGCTGGCGTCGAGGCCGGCGCGGTGCACGGCCTCCTGCGCCATGCTCTTGAGCGAGGCCGTGCCGCCGGCGGCGGGCGCCGCGCCCGGGCCGCTCGCGGCGCTGGCGTTCGTCGCCGGGGCGGAGCCCGTCCCGCCGAGGGACGGCGTGCTCGGCGTTTCGCTTACTCGACCACTGTTTCGAATGTATCGACCGTTATTTTAATGGACGTTTCGAACTTACTTTGTGACAACTTTTTTCGTAAAATATTTCAACCGGCCGACGTTACTTTAAAAGGGCATTCTTGTAGGTGACTATTATAGCGAGTGTTCGACTTACTTATTGACGATGTGGTGCGGCGTGTGCGGCGTGTGCGTCGTGTGCGTCGTGTGTTGCGTGTGCTGCGTGTGCTGCGTGTGCGGCCCGTGCGGCCCGTGCGGCGCGTGCGGCGCGGGCCCGTTGACGACCAGCGGGGAGGCGCAGGGCGGCTCGGCCGCACTGGCCGCGATGGCCGCCGCCAGGGCCGTCGACGAGGCGCTTTTTGATGTCTGTATCTGAAACGATAATTCCATCTATTAAATTAAGGAGGTCTTACCTAATCGATACCTGTTCATTCTAAACAACCTTCGATTGTTGTAGCAAAACGTCCACGTGAACGAGATTAGTGTGCAACATAATTTCAAAAAAATCTACTAAACTTTTACGAATAACTATGATGTAATTTAACACGAACACACAAAAAGTTAAGATGCAAATGACAATTCTTAGAAAAACTTTACAGTATGTACACAAGTGAATAGAAGACAAAGACAATTGTCTGGTCACGCATTCTGTGTATAATTTTATAAACGACATTAGCGCGCCTTTGCATTTCCGCATGTAACTATTTATACATTTATAAGGAATATAATATCTATTGTACAAAATAACTGTAAATACGTCTACAGCATTGTAGACTAATAGTTTAGAATTCTGCCTCCCACTTGGGGATTTCCAGGAGCAAATCCTGGCGCGCATCTCTTTACAAAAATGTGCGTTTCAAGAGTCAATATCACTTGTTACGGCTATACATCGTAAAAAAAACCTCCACTCCCTAAATTTCCCCATAATGTTCTCTAAGGCATGTAAAACCTACCAACCGGCACTTAGCCAGCATGGCAGACTACATCATATCCATAACCGTTCTCATTCTAAGAGCAGAGCGGTGTCCAACGAAGGACCCATACAAGCACTAATAATGGTAATACTTTTATTTTAACACACTGTGCTGTAAACGTTGAAGATTCGAGACAAACAAAAATAATAGCAATAGCTGCACTCACAGGTATTGGTTGCGAGGGCGGCGGTAGGTGCACAGCGGTGAGCACGGGCGTGCTCGACACCGGGCCATTCTCCACTACGTCTGCAACAATCCGACAAACGGACAACACATATTACTATACATGCACATATAAATATCGAATATATTAATGTAAGCGAATCAGGCAACCGTTTAGTATTGTAGAATACATTAGTACAAACGTCAACAGTAACATTTATAAATCATATTTAATAATAATAATAACTGGGAACATCTACACACAGAGTAATCCCAGTGGAAGAATCAAAAGAGCTTGTATGATGGCAACCAGTAAGATGGATGATAATCTACATATGAAAACATACTTATATAGATACTGTTTTACGTCCAAACACAGAACAGATACTTTTGTGATTCACGTATTAATTTTAAGTGGGAATCGAACCCACAACACCCAATTCTGCAGCCGTTCTTCACTAACCACTGAACCAACGGGTTAATCAGTCATTTAATAGTCGTATATGTAGCTATAATGTAGGCGTCGTCGCTGTAAAAGACAGGTGCGAAAAAACAATTTTTTCTTCATCCTTTGACTCGGCTAAAAAAGATATTGAAGCGATACCAAAAGTTTTATATTACATGTATATAATTTATTCTGTACATTGTACATTTAAAGCAAATTTATAAAGCATACCTATAAATTCGTGATAAAACAAACTATATACAGCACCTTTTCTGAGCTGAAAATCTTGAAATATCCGAAGTTATTGTATAAAATAAAATAATCAATACGTTACAACTGTAATTTCAAATTAAACAAAAAAAACCATGCTAGCATTACAACAGTAACATACGAGGGGGCGTTTTTAGGTTCGCGGAATGAGACACGAGGAGGGAAAATAAAATGTCAAAATTATTTTTCTTTTTTTATATATTCTCCTGCAAGACGAATACATTTTTCAGATCTTTCTATTAACTTATTTAAACCATCATAAAAAAATGTTTTGTCCCTGTCGGAAAAATACGACGAAATTGCGTCCTTAACTTCTTCGTCTGTGGAAAACTTTTTCCACGAAGCTCTTTTTTCATTTTTGGAAAGAGATAATAATCACTCGCAGCCAGGTCTGGACTATAAGGTGGTTGATGTAAAATATCAAAGCCCACCTTATGCAGGGCAGCCAGTGCAACACGGCTCTAGTGTACGGGCGCATTGTCGTGCAATAGCAGGAAACCTCTGCTTAATTTTCCTCTTCTTTTTTCTTGGT
>DWJK01005744.1:0-10953 GCA_018248815.1 Croniades pieria auraria
GAGGGTTAAGGCCGTAGTCCTCCACACTGGCCAAGTGCGGGTTGGCGGACTTCACACACCTTAGAAACATTTTTTTTAATTTTTTTTGTTTTGTTTTTTAAATTTATAATTATATATCTCATTTATCAATCTTTTGGTTACCATAACAGAGGCGCCCCCCGAGCCTGTTTGGTACCAAAAATTTTATTATTAAAAAATTTATATTGCAAATATTCAATTATGTGTATTTAAAGATTAAAAATCATTTGCTGTAAAGGTGAATGAAAACGTGAGAAAATCTGCAGGCCTCAGAGGTATCATAATGTTCTCTAAGGCGTATTGACTCTTGCAACTCGCGCTTCGACAGCGTGTCAAACAAACGCCTTAGCCCATTTGATATTGTAAGAGGAGATTCGAGTCCAACAGTGGAGCGTTAAAAGGATTAATGATGACGATAATGATAATTCTTATGATGATTATAAATATATCGTACGCCAGTTTTATTCTGCCTACGGATGACAAAAGGAACGTAAACAATAATTTAAAAAAAAAGCAGCAGATGTCCACTAAAATCAGTTTACTGCTAAACAATATTTTAAACTTCAAGCTTTCCATAAACGAACAGATGACGCACATAGTTGTAACAAGCGTCTCAACGCGAATTCTTCTTCTGTTTTAATCAAAGTTGGTGATATTTAATGAAAAACAAGTAGTTTTATATAGTAAAATAGCAGAAATCTTTAATTAATTTTAAATACAATATGTCGGCTAGTGATGTTCACAGAGTAGAGAATAGATATAACAAAAAAGAAACCAAACTTGAGACAAATGACAGCGCAAGTCATTTGAGCAAAAGGCTTTAAATTTAAATATCACAACAATAGTATTCATAGCAATTTGATTTAACACCTTCCTTGCAACATTATAATAGTTCCCAACGTAATAGAGCTGTTCGTTTTCACAGACAAATTGAATAATATTCACAGCGAGTCGTGAATAAACGCGCTGTTTGAATAATGATGAAACGGTCTCACAAAAATGAACACACCGTGTCATAACATAACGAGAAATGATCACTGCGACGGCAGCTGAAGCGGTGAATCGATTGCTCTTCCGACGTCGCGCCGAAAACTGAACTGAACATTTTCTGAATACTTTATTATTCATCGAACATCTATTAAATTTATTGAGTATGAACTTATTGGCTCATTCTGATGACGATCTGCGAAAGGCAACAGGCAGATGGTGGATGCGACAAGCCGAGGACAGGGCGCGATGGCGCTCATTGGAGGAGGCCTATGTCCAGCAGTGGATTGAGATAGGCTGATGATGATGACGAGTATGAACAATTAGAAATTACAATATTCACATGGCATTTGTTAAAAAATTTTGAACAAATATAAATAACAATTTTTTTATGAGAGATTATGTAATGCAGTCTTATTCCCCAAATGGAACAAGAACACTTGGTGTACAAAGACGATATATTTAATCCAGCACCCTTCGAGATGTGTGCACGTAGAAAACTTTAAAAACTTTACATTATTACATGGTCTCTTCTATATGTTGCTTTTTTACTTTAATGCGTGGTAGAAATTTTTGTCAATGATTTGTCTCTCTATCTCCACATCTTATCGCGCGGCAATATTTTTTGTTAATGATTTGTTATGTCTCTCTATCTCCACATCTTAGCTCGTTTTTCTCTAGAAAAGCAGCTTAAACACGAGACAATCGGAAGTAAAGTTGTGAAACGATTTGTAAGTTATAATTTAGTGAAACATAATTTGTTAAATGAACAACAAATCGCGAGGAAGCCTGCACGCTGAGAGCTCTCCGTAATGTTTTTAAGGCGATGCAAACTATCGACTAGAATGTGGCCAACTATGCCTTTAACCGTTTTAATTCTTAAAAACCCATGACATACAACGGTACGATAAAGGGGTTGATGAGATATTAATTAAAATCAAACAAAGTAGGTGTACGATCTCGAATTAAAATGCGAAAATCGTAAAGTAACACGGGATCGCCATTTATGTTTACATATTTAGATAAACAGTTGCATAATTCACAGCACGTTTGGTAATCGAACTCGGTTATGTCCAGGTCGTTACCCGTAGCCTTTGGATTACGTGGTTCCACTACTATTAAATATGTAATTGTCAAGCATATCGGTACAACCTGGAATTTTTCAAGAAAGAGTGAGTTAGCATAGCATAGAAAAGTGTGGTTCGTTCTAGGCCTTGTCTCGCTTACTATCAAGCGAGAATGTAGTCAATGACAAGACTATGGCGATTTGAGAGAAAAGGAAAGTAACAATTGACAACATTTCAGATGTGGTGGGCGGTATGGTGCGTGGCGCTGGTGGCGGGCGGCGCGTGCACGCTGGCCGCGCCGGCGTCCAACGTACTGGCTCCGCTGTCTGCGGCCGACTGGGCTCAGGTGGACCCCGCTGCCAATGATGCTGTAAGTTATAAAAAATACAAATGTCCACTTACGCTTCATTCATATTAAAAGCGTTACAAATGTAGTTCTGAACTAACCTTACTTCTTAGTCGTTTCGGATTTGAAGGGTTACGTGACCCAAAATGTCTGTAGGTCAATAATCCATTGTTGTTCATCTAGGGCAGAATTTGTTGATCTCCTTTTAAAATATGAAATGGGTATTAACGATTAAAAGGATGTTCCAAATACGAATTTCCCGCTACATTTTTTACAAGTTTAATAGCTTAATATTGTGTATCCGTCACAAACATTTTTGCGCGATGATTTTTTAGGTGAAAAATAAATGAAATTTTTTTTAACCAAAATATGTCATAACATTTCCTAGATACATGTTTGTATTTTAATTTAATTTATTGTTGGGGTAAATATTATTTAATAAATAATATTTATATGCAGTGATCCGTCGATTTCAGTGATAGCGGGCAAAAGTAATCAAATTTAGATAACTTTTAAGTAACATCATTGTCTCCTAACTGCATTGACGTATTCAAACGAAGTTGGTAACCGTAAATGCCAAACCTGGCAACATCGACGCTGCTCCTGCCATCATAATTTAGTTAAACTTTTGGAGATTTTTAAATGAAGTTTGTCGAAGTACGAATCAGTTGTATCTCGAATGCACCGCAGTGTTCACGACTTATCCTTAAATTGCATTTGAAACGTTTTTTCTACATTTTCACTCGTCTATTGAAAGAAAGAAACTTATATCTTTTGCAATGTTAGCAATAATAATAAAATCATCTCACTGTTTAATAAAACGATTTTTATGTATAATTTTGGCACAATCCATATGATATACGTATCAATGGTAGAAAGTTATCATGTTCATATTACTTGCTTAACTTACGTACATTTTTCGGGATGGCCGGACTAGTTTCGGACCTGTACGAGGTCCTGTCCCATGAGCTCCCGCCGCTTGCAGCGAAGTCGCGACAGAGACTGAAAATAATCGGGCCATCCCAAAAAACGTACGTGAGTTAAACCGGTACATATTTAATCATGTGTATAAATACTCACGAAACATTTAATAGCAAAATTCATATTATTTGGTTGCGTTAGGTTAAGGATTAAGAGGCGGCCTATGTCAGTAAGTAATGAAAAAATATACATACAAAAGTACGCGGTTGCAAAATGCTACAACTTTTCCATAATCCAAGCAACAAAAACCTGACAGTTTTGTTTGCAATCTACAAAAATACTTCGAAACAAAAGAATCAATGCGTTTCTTGAACGACATTGACAAAAATGATTACGTCACAATCCATTTAATAATAAATATTATAAGACTTTAATATTTTATGGTTTAGTAAACTGCATTTAATTTGAATGGTAAATGTAGGCGATATGATGTTAAATATTGAAGGATATAATATTATTATTTTCGGTAAGCACAAAAACTCAATTTATAGCCTCACGTGCAAATTTCATCACTTCTCTGAACTTTCGCATTAGCATGGAACCCCTCGAGTCCTCGCCGGAGAATATGTCCATTACGTGGACGAATTTTTAAATTATCATAACTCGGACTCAAACTGCATACAATTGATTCGATTAATAAGCGTAGGTCCTATTCGTGAATAGAATGAATTGAATATTTTAAATATAACTTATTTAATTTTATCTTCCCATTTATTTTTGTTAGTTGTTAATTCTTTTATGTAACAATATATAGAGCTATAAGGAAACATAATATCATGTCTGTGATGCTCGAAGACCTAGGCAGAGGAGTGTAGTACTCTCTTTCATCAGTTGCATTTAAACGTACTGAAATGACTGACTTGTCTGTCTGTGCGTTCGTGCAAGTTAAATAATAATCTATTTAAATAATAATCCTCTTTATGGATTAAATACAAAAAAACAGCTCCGGTTGTGTTTTCAGCCCACAGCCTCTTGAGAGACCGCGTTTGACAATGTGCTTTGCACGCCACTCCATTTCCATTTCTCGCGTTAATTCTCCACACTGTTCAAACTGGGATATGCCATCGCGAGTACTACCGCAAAGGGGAGCAAATAGATGCCGGGATAGATGTGCTTTTATCATTCTCGCACCACGAATGTGTTACTTGTTTAACAATTGAACTAATCCTGTGCCTTTATCGTCCTAAACATTAACATTATAAATATGTTTCAGGATACCTACGGATACGCTGTGCCATCTCTAGGAGGCCGTTACGAGGCGGCTCCCTGGTTCTACCTGCTGACGGACTTGCCCCATGACTCGCAGGTAGTGTCACGTACCAATTTAAATATATAGAATTAGATCACGAAAACCCGGCAAATTTACAAATTTAAAGAGCAAAGAAAGTCAATCGCGAGCTGGAATTTAATAATGTTACTTCGGTGGCGGCCAATTCCGATTAGTGTTACATTGAAGCGGACAGCACGGACCGTCTGCGTAGCGTTTACATGGGAGAAAGACGCTTCTCGCACTTTGTTTGGATCGAGTTTGCGACTTAATCAGACCCTGTCTGCACGAAGAAATCTCTGTAATACAGTTAATTACGTTTACTAAAGATTGTGTTTGAGCGGATATTTCTTGGAATCCCAATGAACCGGTGCGTTTTATTTGATTCGTTGCAATTTCTGAACGTAATGAATATACTGCCGATACTACGCACATTGTGTTCATTGAATTTTATCTATAAAAATGTTATGTCATTGTGTTAAAAGTATTAATTTTTTTATTATGAACGGGTGTTTACATACTTAGAATTATCTCTCACCAACTGTTGTAATTAAATTATACTTAGTTATCTTTCGGTACAAGACAATCGATAAGCAGTGATAGCCTAGTGGCTAAGAACTCAGCTTCTCACTCCGAGGGTGTTGGGTTCAAATCCATGGCGCGCACTCACTTGCTAACGGTGAAGGAAAACATCGTGAAGAAACCTGCACATCTCAGAATTTAGAAAAGAAAAAAATTCTAAGGTGTGTAAAGCTGCCAACCCGCACTTGGCCAGCGTGGCAGACTATGGCCTTAACCCTCTCAATAAGAGAGGAGACCCATATTCCAACAGTGGAATGATAAATGGGTGGATTATTATTATTAACAAACACTGCCATATTATCTTCTGATTTTAGCCACTGACTAAATAACCTAGATTAGGAATTGACAAATGAAAAAGACAATATTACTTTTTTTTAATTAACACACATTGCAGTTTATTTTAAATGACCAACAAAGATTGAAAGAGGTTTATCAGTTTAACATCTTTCATATTTTTAACGCCTCCGCACACAAGGGACAGTTCTCAGGGTCCTTTTTTGTCTTCAAAATAGATTACGACTGCATTGCATCCAAGGGACTATAATTACCGCATACAAACAGTCCCTCTAACAATTTTGGATATTGGCAGAGAGGCCGAGCTTACTTTGAATACCGTTTCAATAAACTCGAAGTATATTACAAAAGAGCATTGTATCAGTACTTGTTAATTTCGTGATAAATTTTTGTTCAATATCTTTTTTCTGTTTCGCGCCATTTTGCCCACCATAGACAAAAGTCCCTTATCTACGCAGACAATTAACATTTATATCACTATTTAGTAAATTAGAAAAGTAAAGTAAAAAAAAATAAAAATCAATAGGACAATTTACATGCACAATAAATAAATTAAAATATTCAGATCTTGCATATTTTATTACATCACTCACTCATTTATTTCTTTCAGCACAGAGTAACAAAAACAGATGAACACTTCACAATATTAAACACAGAATATATAGCTTAAGTCTGATTAAGAGTAAGCTATATCCTTGATAATGGTTCAGTGGTGAAGAACATCATCAAGATATGTATGAAGTATGCCAACACTTCACCAGCAATGCAGAACTATGAACCTTTTCACCTTAAGAGACAAACTCCACACAACAGCGGCTTAATAATATAACACCATATCTCTATTTCTCTGGAGGAATAGGCAGAGGAGTGCAGTACACTCCCATGTTCCGAAATCATGGCTTTACGTACATCCTATCATTGAATAGGGCCTATTGCCATAACACAGGCACAAATTTAGACTGCCCTACTACCGAGAATTTCAAGCAAGAACAACTCAATTACTTTTTATAAGATCTTAGGAGAATTAAAGCTATGATATCTTGATTAAAAATGTACCGGCTTAACTCACGTACGTTTTACGGGATGGCCCGACTAGTTTCGGATCTGTACGAGGTCTTTCCTAACGAGCTCCCGCCGCTTGCAGCGAGGTCGCGAGGAAAATATCTTTCTTTACAGTTATACAACATCAGATATTCACCTATGAGATTAAACTGACGGCAGTGTATATGTTCAAATATAGTAATGTCTAAATTTTTAGTTCAGTTTCACTTTAGCTGATTATAGTCAATGTTATTAGGATATAGTAGGATATAAAAAGGACTTTCTTTATGTATATATTTCGGAAGCTATTATTAAAAAAACATTTATGGTGAATGAGTCATTAGAAAAAAACACATACATATATCACTTAAACTCTACAGATACTCTCTACATTTTGACGAACACGCAATCTCTATATATGTAAGCGAAATACCACTGACTGACTGCCTGAATCATCACGAGATCTCCGAAACTGTATGTCCGATTGAATTGAAATTTGTCATAGTTATTCATTTCGGGACGTAGACACTCACTAAGAACGGATTTTAGGATAATCCTATACAAAATTAATTTTTCACCTATTATTACAGACACCCGTTTCCTCTCCTCACCGGCCCGTCCCCTCCCGCCCGTTACACACTCGCTCTTCTCTACTTCGTCTTTTCTTTTTGAAAAAGTATAATAATATTATTTCGACAATATACCACAGCCAGCCACACATATACTCACCTACATCCGCTGATGACCACTCAAACCGGCCACGTTTTGAAACTGTCGCTACGGTAACCGTTGGTGACTTTTATTCAAAAATTTGATTAAAGTTAATTGTTTTGGTAATTTTTGGTGAATGCTTGAATAATTTAATTAAAAAAAAATAATTTCGTTATATTTTATAATTTAAATATTATTTCGTTACAGGTTAATACTAAATTAACTTTTTATATAATTATATTTTGCAGTAGTAATTTTTCATAATGGACGTTAAATATATTTCGATAGATGGAATACCTACTCCTTTCAGTTTTCAAAATTCTTTGTGTCGAAGAATGTTTATTTCGTCTCTATCTTTACTGGTGTACGGTGACGTATCGATGGCTTATAAAATGAGAAACATTATTGTTACCCTCGTGTCGAACAACGTGGATCGGTTTAGATGCCACACTCAAATGCTATCTGGCGTCCCTTACGATACGAAAGATTTTTACGTCACAGAAATGTCTAAGACAAATGGATCTATTTGTGAAATTATGGCAGCTGCAAAGCTATTTCCTTATCAGCTCGAAGTGTAACGAGGTGGCTACCTTATAGCTTCGGTTGGTGCAGCCGTTCAGGGAATAAAAAGATTACGTATTATGGAGAACTATAATAGTGGTCCATTTTGATTTATGTATGGAAACAGTTGAATCAACAAGTGGTAACAATGTTCATATTAGTGATGACCATGTGAAACAAAATAAAGAAAATGTATAATTTTTAGTGTCTCAAGCTCAAGAAAATGGGTCAGTGGTAGATTCAAATTAAACTGAGGACCCGCCTTTTAAAATAATGGGAACACATCCCACAGCACAGTTCCTCAAAGGTGATGTGGAAATCTGTGTAATGACAGATATTCTGATTAAATGACTTATTTTCTGAATTGATAGATTGTGAACAAAATGCTACTATACTATGCCAAAAAGCTTCCAATTTGACTACCAAGCTGTGAACCCAAGTGTAAATCAATTTTATTTTAGTTCAGTGGAGCGGGCAGGTATCAGCCAGTATACATATTATATATATAGTTATCACTAGTAATAAAAATACAGATCCTTGAATATTCATAAATAAATATATCCTTATCTATATAACTCCTTAGTCTACTTTGGTTTATTGTGGTCTACTCAGCTTTCTCAGCCTTTACTGCCTTTTTTGCTTTAGCTGCGGCAAGCTTGTCTTTGCACTCCTGGAATACACTATCCAGATCGAATGTGGCCTTCATGTTGTCTTTGGAGAACAGAAACCTAAAACAAAAGTAGTGAAAAGTATATAATATATTCAGCCAGTTGTGTATCAATAAGTCTCTCAACGTGCATTCCATCAGCATGAAAGACCGTAGCTTAAAATCATATCATTCTGAGAACACTATTTCCAACAGTCAAACGATAGAGGGTTGATGATGAAGCTGCAGAGTAAAATGGGTTAATCCTCAAGAAAACCTAAGTTTTTTGGCACACAGAGATGACCTGGACTATAATCCAATTACAAGTGAGGATTTATTTAATCCATCATCCCACCAGTGCACAGGGTATCCTGGATTATGTATGCTGAGGCGCAATACTCCAAAACTCACCTACTCCGCCAGTTATCAGTTCTTTGGCAGTTTAGCACATATATCTGTACTGGTATTTTTCATTGAATGACATGTCTCCCTTTGGGAAGACATGTCATTCAATGAAAAAAATATCTTTATGTTGGGCCTATTCAAATAGTTACTTCTCATCACAGCATCCCACCTTTTAAACATGATTTTGAGCAGTCAGATCACTTAATATTAGTAGGCTGATATATAAATTTGATAATTCTATATTGAGATAAAAAGAGATTTACTTCTGTAGCTTCCCCGTATGATCTGCTTGTGGCCGCCTCATTTTCTCCACACCCTCGCTAAACAGCAGCACTGTTGGCAGCTGCCTGCTGGTAGGTCCATCCTGGATTCTGTACTTTGCTGCTGCATCAGAGTACCTATAGACAATGGAAAATATTTACATTTTAGATAAAAACTAAGAAAAATGAAGGGTGGAATATCAAGCACAGTGCCATGTAGTTGGAGAGGCAGTGGTTGAAAATTGGCCAAGACGTAAATTATTAAAAAAGTATAGAAACAATATGGCACATAAAGCATCCCAATTTAGTCCACAACAGACAAGAAATATATATCAAAATGAAATCAGATACCTTACTAAATTATTCTCAGATAACTTAGAAACAATTTAATAAATGTAGTACAGTAGCCAATATTTAGAAAAGTTCTGGAGAGTTCCGGAAGAAACAAAGAAAATCTTTAGTATGTATCATTTACAATTATTCTCTATATTTTCTGTACATATCCATATATATCTGGGAAAACACGAGATTGAACATTTTTGCCTACCCCTTCAGGGATTAAAGGTGTGATATTATGTTTTATCTGTAAATACTCACCGGCCAACATCTAGCTTCCCAAATCGCAAGTTCTGGAGACTGTAACTGTGGCTGAGCTCAGCGAAAACTGGCGCAAAGTTGACACAAGCTGGATGCCACGCAGCATACAGGCATACAATCCAGGTGGTGTGTTTGTGCCGTTTAAGCTCATCATCTAGTGTTTGTGAGCCTCGGAAGTAGGTGACATCTTCAGGGCCCATATAGGTTGGTTCTGGGAGGAGCAAAGCGCATAAAACCAAGATAGCGCCATATGGAAGACCATATCTGTAAAATATATTAGGGATCATTATCATTGTCAGCCTACCTCAATTATGCTGAACTTAAGCGGTTTTTGCCCATAATCTCCTCGCTGAGTATTAGGATGGACATCACAGAGCATAGCTTCTCGCACTGTCTACGCTGCTGTCGTTTAACTGGATATTTAACGATGCCTAGGTAAACTGTGCTATATCGCGATCAATCGGCAGCCAAAGCTTCGTCTGTTGTATAGCAAAGTGCACGATTGGCAGATGAGGTTTCTATGAGTTCCTTAGATGGAGCTAGCACCTCGGTCAACACACAAAAATTATTCTCTAACCTTACATCAGCATACAGCCAAAGTATCAAATTTGCGATTTTCGTATACACGAAGGACGAAGACAGGTAATTAACCATGGTCACACTTCCTGCCTTCCTCGTCCTCAGCATCACGACGATGATTAAGAAAAATAGTATTTCCGTTTCCCGGCTGTCCAGTTCGCAATCAGATTCCGGAAATAAAAAATTACAAACGAAAATTGTACGCTTTGCGGTCACATACGAAATGCTAAGCAAAATGTTCACCCAGTAATAGGGCTTCAGTAGCTGCTTTAAGTCAGCATTGAAAGACATTGTTCTTATTTTATTCGCATAAATTCATAAATTAAGAATATAACGCCTTTATCAACTACTAAACCCTAATTCTATTAATCGTACATGTCAAAACGACTATGACGGTTTGGTCACAGGCTTTGTTTTTTTTTGTGTACCTGTTATTAAGACAATCTGCCACAATGTCGACAGTATGATCAAACGGTTTATTTCCTTTTTGTGTAAATATTATTAAGAAAAACTGTGGACATATCTGTAATATATAGCCTTGGCCAAAAGTTTGAAGCACCCCTATGATATTTGAATTTCTTAAAAAGTTTTGTATTGAATGTAATGAAACA
>DWJK01005745.1:0-10951 GCA_018248815.1 Croniades pieria auraria
TGAGACAAATCGAGCACAGGGCGCGATGGCGCTCATTGGGGGAAGCCTATGATCAGCGGTGGTCTGAGATGAGCTGATAACGAAGGAAATATAAGTCTTCTAATGCAAAATAATTTAATAACATCACGAAGACAGAGAGAACAAAACAAAACATCAACACGCCATTTCTCTTATCGGGTAGAGACTGGGTGCAGTTGGTGCAGTACCTAAATGAAAAATACACCTTAAATACCTGATATGTTTCTTCTACAGAAGAGAGTGATTACTCTCCAAGACGAGAGTATATATAGAAGAGGACGAAGAAGAGAATATATGAATACACAGACATATTTAGGTTAGATGAGAAGTCCTATGAGAATTGCATATTCATATTTCTGTCGCTAAGTAGGACTGTGTTAACGGTTGTGTCACTGATCTAAGGGGAATCCTCGGAACAAGCGGCTTCCGAACTAAGGTTTAACTACCGTTGCATTTGACATTAAATACAGTGTTTCTGTAGGTTGACTGCCTAGTTGCTCGAGTGGTTGCAAGCGCAACTGCCGAACGGGAGGTCCTGGGTTCAAATCCCGGTCGGGTAGTATGAGAATTCTACAAATTAGAATTTCTAGTAGTGACTGAAGTTTGGATGAATGCCCGATGTATGGCAATAGGCTTACAACCTGTTCCGTGAAGCTTAAACGTAACTGGTGAAACGTGGGATTTTACTACACTCCTCTGCCTAACCCTTCGAGGATTACAGGCGTGGCGTTACGTATTTCTGTAGGTAATCTTATGGCATTGTTAATATTATTGTCCATTACATTTGTTTTGATATTGTTTACATTAATATTTATTTTTGTACACTTCTGCCCCGTATCTGATTACTATTGTTGACGCCTATCCAAACGTTGTTTGTTTGAGATCGCTTCTTAGGGACAAGACCGAACTTGGCGTAATGCTCTTTAAATTTGCATTGTCTCATTTTCTCTGTCTGTCTGAAAGTTGTAATTGAACTCTATCCAGCCAGCATTCTTGAATTCTACTCTATGTTAGAACACATAATTTGCGACTAATAGTAACGGTGTCGTATTAAATATTAATATTATGCCGTCGATTTGCATATTCGAAAACGTTAAATTTGAAATTCAAAATTATATTTATATGGACGGTTCCGTCCAAAGCTTCATTAATTATGTTCTATATTCTATAAATAAAGTGACAGAGGTCAGCTAATGTGTGCGCATCGCGGAAAAACTACTGGATGGATTTCGATATTTTATTTAGTTTCTAACATACTAATAAAAAAGGTCCAAATAAAAAAAAACTAACACGATATTTTCATATAACATTTAACTCTAAAAGTTTTAAGAAACCACGATTTTTAATCAAGACGTGGCATGCAGATATGGCATTTATAACACGAATAACACTTATTCCAAATAATTTGCCATTTTATTTATTGTTTCTAATTTAGTTGTTCCTTAAAAAGCAATACAATTTCCTGAAAGTATTTGTTTCGCTACGACATAAACAAATCGCAGGGATGTACCGTAGACGCTAGGCGGCGTTGGTGTCGACCTCAAGTCCAGCTATTTCTCGCATAATCAATTATACATTGCTTGTTGCCAAGTTACTAGCCCAAATAGTTCACATATTTTGGTTACGGAAGCAAATATGGTTTACAACAAAAAATGTGAGCAAAGTAAATTTAATTGTTATGTTTTTTTCAATAACCGCAGACGAAGTCGCAGGTATCACCTAGTAACTAATAAATATATGTATATCTAACATTTTTAGAGAAAATCAGTTCTCTACCGCAATTTAATTTAATTCATTCCGTTTTGTTAATAATTTCGAAGTTTTACAATCATAAAAGTAATTACTAATAGCAGGTCCGCATCTACCTATTCTTTATGATCATAACAAACAAAAGATTTCGTATAGAGCCACGCAATATCTATTTAATACAAAGAAAAGCACGTAATCCATAAGCATTGTTAACAATGACAGCTGTGCTTAATTATTTACAGACAGGACGTAAGCTGTCTAGCTCAAACTTTACAATAATATTAAAAACAACACCAAAAGGTGTATTAGGCGCTCACAGAATACCAACTTAAGCAACCGCATACAAAAGCTTAAAACTTACACCTGATAAGTTATCTATAACTAAGCTTTCATTCTGCAATCCGGAGCTTTTAAAAAACAAAACTGACCGGAATCGGTGCAGCGGAGCGAAAAGTAACTGTTGGAAAGTAAATTACTGGCCAGAGCTTGCATCGACAGAGCTAAAGTCTTTTAGTTGCCGCAGTACGCTGCGGTCAAGGCTCCGCGGCGAACGCCCGTGCCACTATTAAAAAAAAAACCAGGAATAAAAAAAAAACAAAAGCGCGCGCTCGCGATCTGTCAAAAAAAATCATTCTCAATAATTCCTAATTTACTCAACCCTATTTTGTTAATGCTAAAAAATAAATTGCCGCGTATTTTGTTAATCATCGTCTTTTAGTACGGATAACTGTTAAATTCTCAGTGCCGGTGGATAATGAGTTCGCTGTGATTGTGAGAGTATTCGTTCGTCTCGGTGTCCGTTGAACAGGTGAGATTATAAAAACGATTTCATAGTATTAACCGTTGATTTTGGACAGCACTACTCTACATTTTATATTCACCGCGTAAAGTAAATTAAATTTTGTAGCAATTATAAATAAATATGAGTTTTTTTATGTAATGTAAAATTGGTAAAATAAATGTTATGAGTGCGATACGACAGAAATAGGCCGTAATGGTTGAAGGAGTAGCTGTTTTTTCTCAAGATATCAGATCTGTGTTCACTCGATCGGGAATAACGGCCCTGCAATCATAGGTTGTTGCTCTTCCTACTGGCTAGGAATAAAACGAACTCGTTTCATAAAGGTAAACTCTCTGATCATTGCTTATTTTTGACTTTATAACTTTTTACATTTATGACAGTAGGATCCGTTAATGTATTACTTAACTTTACAAATAAAATCATATGTAAATAAAACCCTTTTTGTCTTTTATAATTTAGCTTTGATCTTTTTTCATTAATATTAGTCACTCACCTTGTTTAACAATTGTAAACTGTGTTGGAAAAAAGAGATAGAACGACACAAATATAATAAAAATGGTGAATGTATTTAACATTAAAAAAATATTAGTAAGATAATCCGAAAATTAAGAGAGAATTAGTATTATAGTACGTATGAACCACAAAGTACTAAAATTTCCACTACGTTGCGTCTAAACAAAAACTATCCTCTTCTATGTATGTATGTTTTAAGGACTGGTACGTACTCTTCTTATACTTCCAAAAACTGTAGAGCTCTGTACAATATAGTTTGTTCGGCTCGCTTTTAATTAGAATATTAAGTAACTATTGAAGGACTTTCAAAGTAAATAAAAGTGTATATAAAAAAATAATTATACTTTGCATATAACTCTTTTTCAAAATAACTTCGAATGCCTATCACAGACACACTTTAGCTAATACGTTTCCAAACACAGAGCCACTGGCATTATTTATTACACACAAAATCTTCTATACATTCGAAATTTGTTACTAAGTTCTTGATTAAAAGATAATTGTGATTTAAAATGTAATTGAGGCTCTGTGTCCGATGAAGACGTCGTGGGTCGTCGGCAGCCGGTCGCCGATCGTAGGTCGTCGGTCGTCGGTCTCTTGTTCCGTTGTCGTGAATGTGGGTCAGTGAAATGATCGAAACACGGTCCCGTATGGAATCCGAGCCGAACTGCGGCTGACCGATTTCGTCGCTTCAATCGACATTCTTTTATTATTATTCCCGCTCAATTTATTCTAATTTATTTAATTGTACGTCTCTATGTAGAGACTAGACTTTCTTAAATATTTATTAGGTTTTTATTATTTAAATGTGTTCTCTGCGACCCGGACGGAAATGTCGCTAATTACATAATTATATCTATATATTTTACTGTTTTAATAGACAATAGAGAAGTCATTAAATCGTGACAACACTGATGTTGACTAAAACTCCAGCGACTAAAACTGTCAAAAATTTTTTTAAGACAATTTGTTTGTAAGCATTTTACTTGTAACTTTAAATTTTAAATGGGTCTGTACGAAAGTTTATCTAACTGCCAGTGTCAGTATAATTTTTTTTCCATGTCATAATATCGTTGGCAGTCCGATAATTATATACCGTTAATACAAAACCGTTTTATAAATACATACCAATTGAGGGGATAGTTATATTTCAATTGACTTACTTCGAGAGATAAGGTCGAGATAAGCAGGTTCTGCCGGGGTCGTTAACATCGGCCTCTGCGTCGGGGAAGTATGAACTTAGATATTACTATAGAAAGGACGTTTAAAAGCCTTTGTTCTTTAAATACACCAAGTTTAAAACAAATTTATTCTAGAAATTCATTTTCCAGATACATGAATTATTCACATTTTTGAATCGGAAATGTGACCGCTGTATGCGTGTACTCGATATCGTCAATTTGTAGTATGTTATTTCTTTCTTCTATATGATTTTTTATATTCACAGTTTTTATTATAAGTATAAAATTAGACTGCCTCGTTGGTCGAATGGTTGCAAGCGCTACCGCCGATCGCGAGGTCATGGGTTCAAATCCCGGGTCGGGTACTATTGGATTTTTCTAATTTAGAATTTCTAGTAGTGACTCGGAGTCTAGATGTGTGCTCGGTGTATGGCAATAGGCTCACCACCTATTCCATTGTGGGACTTAAACGTAGCTGGTGAAACGTGGGGGTGTACTACACTCCTCTGCCTACGTCTTCGGGGATTACAGGCGTGATATTACGTTTTATAAAATTTGACCACGAACTAACCAAATGAAACTCTAATGTATTAACTAATATCAAGCAAATCTGACAATTAAACGTACTCACCTTCGCTGGTAATCATTCGTAGAGGAAATGATAAGGAATTATAGAAATTATTTTTAATCTTCACAGTGTCCTCGAGATAATATTTAACTTTTAAATCTCCTTAGGAACTCTATAAAATAGATAAAGCGATGAACAATATTGAAATATAAAATATTTAAAATTGGAATATTACTGCACCAAAAGTAAAACTGGTAGAGTTTAAATATTTTCTTTGTCACACAGCTGATATTCCGCGCACGCCCTCATTATATGCGAAAACAATTTTGTAATGCATCATGCGGGCGAATTGCGAAAAATTGATGTATTACTGAGGAACGAATATTTAAAATGTTTCACAACTTCCAGTGTCCGCTATTCATTACGTTATCTGGAATAAAGGAAAAAGAGAGTATTATACAGATCCCCGCCAACTCCATACGAGTGCACCGCTCGTGTTTGTACGTACACGCAAAACTAACATTAGTTAACCAGCGACATTTATGCTTAAGGCTGTATTTAAAAATACAAAATTAGCACAAAATCGATGTCCACAATTTAATTCGGTAATTAGAAATCCTTCTCCACTTATATTAACATCATCATCATCAGCCTACTCCCATCCACTGCTGGACATAGGCCTCTCTAATGTCACGCCACTGAGCTCGATCTTCTGCTCTTCGCATCCAACCGCTGCCAGGCACTTTGCGTATATCGTCACTCCACCTAGATAATGGGCGTCCTACGCTACGTTTGCCAAGTCGCGATCTCCACTCCAGAACACATCTGCTCCAGCGGCTATCGGTTCTGCGACAGATGTAACAATAGATGGCGCTCATTGGGGGAGGCTTATGTCCAGCAGTGTATTGAGATAGACTGATGACGATGACGACGATGTTAATAGTTAGTAATGAAAAAATAATGATACTTTTATGTTCAATTCCATTGTGACTAAAATCGAGAACACAAGCAAAGTAGTTATGTCCATATGATTCAACAGAATTGAGCGTTTCTTCAGTCAAAATATCAATCGTACTAATGAGGTCTTATTATGAGGCCAATTGATGCCAGATAGACTGCGTTTGAGTAGTTCTTTCCGTTTTTAACGTTGGACACACATATTTTGGAAATTTCATTAAATGCGTTTTTTGTGTATGCAAAAGCACTATTAAGTACAAATTTAAGTTTAAAGTTAGGTGCTCACTACTTTTTGCACACATGAAATAGTTATCTGACAAAACATTAAGGTATTCCTACAGTGAGCTACTAGAGTGTGAGGTATATTGGAATTTTCCATAAGTTGGAATTTAAACCGCCTTTCTGGTCAGGAACCATGTCTGCATGGGTTCAGCTTTCCCCTTCATGGTGACGTGACCGCGGTAGGTCAGCTCGAACTGGTCATCGTGGTTTTCTTCCTTCATCAAATAGCTGAAAATGAAAAACCGATTATGTTTATGAATAGAGAGCTGATAATTGACGATATTGGGACCATTCAAAATTAACTGTCTGTTATTATATTTAATAAAATTATTATGTTTTTTAAAATATTTGCTATGGGTGGGAATCGAAGCCATAACCTCCTTCAGCAGTAAGATTCACTAACAGTTTAAAGTTGTAGATTTTCCAGAATTGTAAGTATCAAATCGATTTAAATAAGTAGATTTTAACGTTTAGCACCTTTTATGAGTTTCCAACATGCTTGATAAACTGTGGAACTCATATGTCATATTTAAATTTCGCTGATACACACACCTCTACCGATATTTGCGGATAGTTTTACTCAAAATTGGAAGAAGAAATTTAGATATAGGGCATGAAAAAACAAAAAATAAAAAAAACAAAGCACTAAGATCTTAAAAAATTTTTTAATAGTTGTTAAATGATAATATATATTGATATGGTCAGAAAAAACATTTTGTCTATAGTCTGTTATTAACATATTCTATCATTTATTGGAAACTAGACAAGCATTGCTGTGGATTCGCAAGAATAAACGTAGTTAAGAGGATTACGCACTTGCACGGCTTCTAACTGGAAACGAGGGTCCAGTACTGATTTCCACCACTATTTGTCTACACGTGTTAGTGACATAACAGTTGCAAAGAAAACTCCTCAAAAATATATATGAAATAACAACGTCAGGGAAACCGTAAAAGTCAAACTTATGAGTTAGCGATCATTTTACATCAAAATTAAAAAGATTTTTGCAGTATTTTGCTTTTAATAAATTAAAAAGTGATTAATTAGTTATGGATTCGTTCATGGATTGTTATTTTGAGGAAGTGTTCACAAATATGAAACGCGATTGTTTAAACGAGAGGTACAAAAGACGAGAGCTCGTTGAATATTTTAATACAGTGATCACCGGTTGTGCTAAAGGTTGTACGGATTGTGTGAAATTATTTAAGCATTATAGATTTAGCAAACTAAATAATTGACCCCTATACACGTGGAATTTTTAATAGTGTCGGTACAATCCCCCCTTTTTTATTTTTGGGGTGGGTTTAAAAGTGCTTTAAATAGTCATTGTCACATCTTGGGTTCATCATCATCATCATTATCAGCCTATTTCCGTCCACTGGTGGAATCTCTTGGGTTCATGATATCCATTTTCAATAAGATCTGGTTTTGTTGATTGGAACGTAACGGAAGGACAAAGTTGTGGCTTTTTATAATATTTTACGATATCACTTAATAATATTAATTAGCAATAGAAATAATACTTTATTGCTTGTTTCACTGCATTCTGAAATGTATTTAAGATACAAAAACATAATTTCCTATTTATCTTCCTTTAATAAGTATTTAAAATAATGTCCTTTGTAACCTTGTTTTATTGACACAGTAACTTTAATCGTGAATTTAAAATACAATGTGATACAAAACAAATACCAGAAGTATATGTTAAAAGTAATTTCAGGTCAAAACAAATCTGATGGAACAACTTGCAAGAACTTTATCTTATCCGCTCTAAGATATCATAACAATTGTAAGTCGGGAAACGGCGACGTGTGCCTCATGGGGAAGTACCATAACCTGCTCTATATAGCCATGAAACTAGCTTTTGACTGGAGCGTACAAGACAATGGTGTGGTCGCAGCTTTACTGGACGAACTGTACGCTTGTGAGAAAACTTTTGAGAGGATTTTCCTGGGTTTGTGTACTTGGTTTTACACTTACACTACATTTACACTTAAACACACATTTTACACAATCATCGCGACCAAAATCCGAAGGTGGCCAGCGTTGGATATTTTAACAAATGATTTAAAATCGCATCACGTATGAGTATTTTTGCTAGATATTTGTATGATACATGTGTCTCTAAGCGGTTTGGCTAATTGTGAGCTTGTCTAGTGCTAGTCTAGCAGAGTGATTTGTTTATATATTTTTCATCATTCGCCTTTAAATGTCATACGAAGGAATGGAATTTAAAAATATCTAGTCGTTATTATCTTATCTTGTTCATTAACTATGTATATCAATATTTATCGATTGGCTTGCATTAAAAAATAGTTTGACAAATTCGTTTCATTTCTATTAAAATAGACATAATTCCACAATTAGGTAAATCCTTGTTTTGTTATATTATTCCCCTTTCTGTTTCAGGAGCAATTTTCGGGACATCGGCCCCGCATTTTCTGGCCGGATGGAAATCTGATTTTTTAGATAAGGAAGAAAACATTCACGCCCTTGTCTTCTTCTTGGATCATGCTACCAATGCTAATCTAGAATATACTGAAGGTGAAAAAGCCTATCGTTTCATAGATGTTCCATTGGAGAGCTGTGGTAAGGCTTCCCCAGTGAGAGTGGTTATTCAGTTAGGAGCATCAGAAATGCTAATGATACTTCTTAGATTTGGTGCGAGAATAACGCCCGAGAATGCCTCTACGAACCCTGTGGAATCTATTTTGGACAGGCTGAAAGAGTACAACCGCAAATATCCATATGAACTTGTCACGTGTCTCAAGCTGTCTTTACGAGCTGTTCCTCAACTTAATTTGACCGTTGATAAAGCGAGCTTAAAGCATTTGGAGTTGCCAAATGATTATAACTATCAAAGGAAAATTGCGTTGGAAAAATATGGTGACATTTTAGAAGACCATTTGATGCCCACTTCTAGATGCGGTCTAAGGCCTGTTGAATTGAAGCATTTATGTAGATGTAGGATACGACAAACGTTGTGGGAAAATTTCGAATTACCATTTGGTATTTATAAGCTGCCAGTTCCAGCTTCGTTAAAACGGTATTTGGATTTGTTTGATGATTAAACATTTGAATGTGAAGAGTTGAGTCTTTTGATTCGTTACCTGTAGGTGTCCTCGCTCACATTGATGGTGCCGGGGACACCAGTAGTTTCACATCGGCTGGTCAAGTTGACGGTATTCCCGAAAAGGCAGTAGCGCGGCATGCGGTGCCCAATCACTCCAGTTACCACTTCACCAGAGTGAATACCGATTGTAATGCCCTATAGAATATCAATAAATGTAATTAATGGTAATTTTTTTTAAAAGTTTATCATTATGACATTAATAAAACTATAACGAAAATGTTATGAATATAAAAAAAATTATAACAAAATTGAAAAAATTGTTCCTACGTATTTGCTACTGATTGGAAATATCTCATATTTAATTTTATAAATTAAGAATTTTTGGAACAAATTTACACAATAGAATTAAAACAGTCTAATTTATACGCAATCACCACATGAAACACAATTTAATGAGTAATTATTCATATATTATCTAATAGATTACTAGTAGGCGAAATACATATAGAATACCGCGTATCATTCAGGGTGAACAGGAGACAAAAATAGCATATTTGATCCAAATTCAAATTGGACTAACGGTCTTCATGCTTACCAAAAGGGTATTACCCTTTTCTTATACGTATAACATAATGTGCACAGTATCAGTCATTTTATCAGTATTTCAAAAATGGTCACGACAAAGTGATTTTTTACCTTTTTACAAGTACTCACCACAGGCTCACCGTCAACAGTGACAGTCCTGGATAAATCCATCATTTCGAGAGCGAGAAGCGAGATGTGCTTTGCGTGGGCCACTTTGTATTCCGGCAGACCAGAAACCGCCATGTACTTATCTCCAACAGTCTCCACCTAGAATCGATTGGAGGAAGTTGTTTCTCGAATGATTGCAAACATGTTGAGCATTTACATATGTGGATTTACTTGTGTGTGTATATGTTTCGTGTATGTGTGTGCGTTTTTGTAACTTTGAAAAGAGGGTATGTATCGCAATCGGTTTATAAGCGATCCCAAGTGTAGTCGACCCGATGTCGTGCTGGTAACCTGATCACTGTGCCTGGGCAAATAATTCAAAAGCCTACCAATCGCGAAATGCAAAGATTTCAATACTTTATCACTCCTGGCGATATTTAAATTAATAGATCCTATGCAACATGCAGAATATTTGTTGTCATAATTTGTTACTAAATACAAGAATGTAATGTTACCTGTAATGTTACTTGGACCATAGTTCTTATACATAATTAAATAACGTATCAGCTTAAGTCGCGTTTTTTCGAGAAAGTTCGTTTAATACCGAATCTATCCGTGCTTCTCTTTCATGTGCTTTCGCTCATCGCAGAGAGGTTGCAAAGGAGACTAACTTAACTCTGACGTATATTAACATAACGACTTTTTTACCTTATAAACATCGGGGTTTCGCTTAGGATCGGTCAAAACATCAAAAGCAGTGTACAGATCGTTGAGCATCTTAACGATCTTCATGGCACCCTTGTGATCGATGTTCCTGGCACAGTAGTTGGCGAAACCGACAATGCCACTGAAGAGAAGTGTCACCGGATCATAGCGCCGAGCAGGCACGGGGCGGCGATGACGTAGCTCGGTTGCCACGCTTATTGGCAACACGGAGTAGAGGAGTCTGAAAGAAAGACATTAAAAATATATGAACATTATTAAGTCACAGCCGCAATGATAGCCTAGTGGTTAAGAATTCAACCTCTCACTCCGGGAGTGCTGGGTTCAAATTCATGGCGCGCACCTCTTTACAAAAGTGCGTTTTAAATTTAAATATCACTTGCTAACGGTGA
>DWJK01005746.1:0-10951 GCA_018248815.1 Croniades pieria auraria
GGTGAGCCTATTGCTATGCACCGGGCACAAATACAATAGCAAGTGATATTTAAACTTAAAACGCACATTTTTAAGAGATATTTGGCATTTGGTGTTCTCTACGTGTCATAACAGTTATCAGTCCTGTTATTCGGAAGCATAATGCCGCTGAGTTTATTTCAGAGAACAAATCAAGAGCTGCACTGGTTCTTACCTTATTGCTTCTACTCTATATTTTGGGTTTGACTCTGGGCAAATCTGCTCTGTGACTCCACACAATAAAGAAAGCTGCCCAATCATGTGGTAAAAATTTAATCGTCTACTCTACATCACTTTTGCCTGTTAATACGTTTACTCTACATTTTTTGCTTCTTAATACGTCTACTCTACAATAGCTTTGCCTCTAAGAAAATCGACACTATGACAGCATACAACAAAGTAAGCTGACCAATCATGTGGTGAAAAATGAATCAAGCGCCTATGTAATGATAAACAAACACGCCACCATGCGGACACGAATGACTAATGATCGTTGGACGCATCGGTAACCATCATTAACTGGTTACCGGTTGCACAAGCGTAACCAAATCGATAAGTGAATGGTTAAATTATTTCCTTATTACTTTTGGATATATATACATATATATATCTATATATATATAAATAATAGTAGAAACATATAAAGCTAAGATTATGGCTTGAAGGCTTCTCATTCTAAAAGGACACCAAGAACACAAAGAAGTGGTTATAATGACGATGATTATAAAGCCATATATACACAATTCATCGGTTGTAATCATCATCTCTTCAGTCCACAGGCGCTCTGCTGCTTAAAGTCCTAGAGGATCCATGTATACTCAACTTCAAACAACCTATAGTACTATTGAAACCCTAATAAAGGATGGGTAGAGCTGAATGAAAAAGGCAATTTTCCAAACGTGGCAATATATTTTGCTCATGAACCGAGCTTGCCTCCTCCCGTCCTAAGGTTTAAGAACGTGAGCCATTCCGACTTAATCATTGAAGATAGCTTAACTTTTGCCATTGATCTCAAGTAAATTCACATTTGAGATTGAGACGTTTGAATATGAATCAATCAAAAGTATAAGGTTTTGAAAGGTTTTATTTATCGCATTTTTTGTTACAACGTAATTGTTGTTCAAATGTCGTTATGAAATCAGTAAAATAAAAAACGATTAAATAAACCGCATAAAGAAACCGATAAAAAAAACCGAATAAACTAACCAATAAAAACCAGTCAGTACATTAAAATTACAAATTTAGCAACAAATGTATGGCAACGGGTTCGGATATACCAGTCTATGCAAAATCAACTGCGGAACTCCGGACCCTTTACTCGCGAGGCCTTCGCATTTCGGTCCATAAATAAACTTAACTGGCTTATTAATCTAATTAATTTCCCCGTCAGTGGCTAACGAGATGGCTCGTTTGACCTACTGCGGTTCAAGTGAGTTGTAACGTCTCAAACCGTAAATACATACAAAGCCGTAAATACATACATACCTATATTAGCTTTGTATAAATCCATACAAAGCTGTTATAGGCACTAACAAGGAGGAAGTAAATCTTTTTGTCTTATTTCATATGTGCGCGTATATGATGGGTCGTGATAAAATGTGTAATGAGATGTTACTTTGTGCCGTCAAGAAGAAAGACATTAGATACTTAGTGCTTTCTGCCTACCTCATTAGAGATTTGTAATGACGGTATAATAATAATAAAACTCAATGTGTATAGTCAACCAGTCTATACGATTGATTTACTATTTTTTCATCTAGGTATGACTTTCTTCATAACTCTGCACTCACCAAACTGTACTAGATTTTAAAACTTAAAATTACGTCTGTAATCCCCGAAGGGGTAGCCAGAGGAGTGTAGTACACTCCCACGTTTCACCAGTTACGTTTAAGTCCTTTGGAATAGGTGATGACCCTTTTGCCATACACCGGGCACTGATCCAGACTCCGAGTCACTATTTGAAATTCTAAATCATAAAATTCCCACAGTATCAGACCCGGGATTTAAACCCAGGACCTCCCGTTCGGCAGTCGCTCTTGTAACCACTTGACCAACGAAACTAGATTTTACGTCGGAATAATCATAAAACTTATAGACTTCATTACAAACTTATGACATGCCAATAATTTCCAGACTTACGATCTAACTAATAACATCATAAAGTCTAATGTCATTCATGACTACGCACTTAATTGATTGTAGTCATATACATACGTGTGTGTATGTCTTTCGATAAAATACGCCACAATCTTTCGATACAAATGTTCTGTTCGAAAGCGCACATTGGCAAAATAAATACCCATATTTACGATTGTTTACAAATTTAAATTACGTTGCTGGCAACACCGAACACTCCTATTATTTGGCAATACCCAATTAGCATTAGTGAGATAACTACAATTATAACGATTAATAACGCACTGGCTGTGTATTTATTGTTCGTAATTCAAAATTATTATGGAACAATATTTATTGGTACGACCACACTTTGAAAACCTGTACGTAATTATTTAAATAGTGATAGATCCACGACATTCTTTGAGGATTTGTGAGGACAATCAAGTTAACAATATACATATATTTATAAGGGAATTATTATATTTAAAAATATTCTTGCAATTCGCTTGTGATTTTTAAACATGGTCATAGAACGCTAATATATGTATGTACTCGTATGTATACATGTTTATTCATACAATATGCAAAATGAAATAGAAATATAGACTTGCATTAATTATGCAACGTTTATAGTTCCAGCTAAATATATGTGACTGCTTCGTTGTCGACTGTTTGCAAACGCAATTTTTTATCGAGAGGTACTAAGTTCAATCCCCAAGCCAACCAATTGGGTATTCTGATTTTTAAATACCTAGTATGGCTTCGAGTTCTATTTGTGCCCGGTGTATAATAATAGGCTCACCCCCCGTTCCATGGTGGGGGGGAAACATAACTGGCGAAACAAGGAAATGTAAGTGTAACAATAATATAAATAATAATAATCAATTATTCTAATAATAGTGACAAACTTAAAACGCACTTTTGTTAAGAGATGCGCGCTATGGATTTAAACCCAGCATCCACAGAATGAGACGCTGAATTCTTAACCACTAGGCTATCACTACATACACATGACATGTCGTACACATGAGTGTACGATACACTAAATAATAAATCAAAAATTATGAAAATGTAAAGAAATGTAAGCACAGTGTCAAATGATTCTAAGGGCAAAGCTATAAATTTTTGCATTTCAAAAAATAGTAAAAAAGGAAAAAGAAAAGTGAAATGTGAAATTTAAAAGTGCTAGTAATAGTGATAATGATAATAAATAAGAAGAAAGTAAATTAGAAGAAAGTAAATAAGAAGAAAGTAAATAAGAAGAAAGTATATAAGAAGAAAGTAAATAAGAAGAAAGTAAATAAAAAGAAAGTAAATAAGAAGAAAGTAAATAACAAGAAAGTAAATAAGAAGAAAGTAAATAAGAAGAAAGTAAATAAGAAGAAAGTAAATAAGAAGAAAGTAAGTAAGAAGAAAGTAAATAAGAAGAATAAATAAATAAGAAAGTATTTCTAAAGGAATCGAGAGCAATGGAACATGTAAAAAAGGAAACTATTTTATTCGAAGAATTATTTATCCGTTAACCACACTCAAAAGCGTTCCCATCATATTAACTGACCTACATCAAACAACATTTAACCACGGTTTAAGATATATCAAGTGATATGTAAATCCAACATGTGTACAATCGAAATTCCAAGTATCTCCCGTCACTGAGATCGTGTCCTCAGATCCGCTTAACATTTAGATGTAACTTCTATAACATGTCAAATAATTTACTGTTCAAGCATTTCACCCGCTTACCGTCCACAAACAGTTTAGACGAACAATGAGCCCGTGTGAAGTCCAGCGTCACCGTGGCCGAGCCAACTAGAGCCGTCGCCATAAAATACGTGAGGAACAGCTCGAGCCACCCATGACGAAACCCGAGCCACCGGTAATAAAAGTGACCCACAAAAATGCATTATTTACCATCATATATCGGCAATGCGACAGACGAACTAATTACAAACATAAACAGTCCATACGTAGGTGTAAAAGCTGCGGGCGGTTCGAGAATTGTTTGATGATGGCTCAGAAAAACTTCTAAATTCGACGGCAACAATGAATAGTTCGGACCAATATTGACCGTTTCATAACACCGTTCCCACGGTATCCTGCGAGATTTTTCTCATGTTCGTACAGTATAAAAGTTGGTCGTAACTGGGCGCCTCGTATATAATAAGTAGCGCAAACAAATTGAAGAATAAATATTGAGACTGATTATTCGGGTACTCCGCGCAGCACTTGCTCACAATGGCGGCTTTTAACTCATAAAACATGTGGTAATTGGATCTCTATTTTGTGTAATCGCCACTTTTTGATCCTAGTTTAACGTCTTCACAAGTTGTAGGTTGGGTGGTGATACAAATGAATGTAGACGAACATGAAGGAATATAGTCAAATATAGACGAATAAAGGAATATAGATTAATACAAACGGATATATGTACATAATAGTAAACTAAATATATGAATTAGATTAAGTTTGAAGAACATAGACATGTAGTCAGATATGGACCAGTATAGAATTATATATACAAATAGAAACGGATATATATAGATGAATATAAGCAAATGTAGTCAAATTTGGACAACTACAAGGGAATATAAACGAATACGGACGAATAGGTACTTGTGATTTTTTTAAAGTTACTGCTATTTGATATGTACATGTTGAATTATTTTGTATTGTATATGTTGAGTTAATACTTTGGGAGCGTACTACACTCCTCTGCCTACTTCTTAGGGGATTACAGGCGTGATGTTACGACACTTTAGAACTATTTGAAAATATGTCTTCAAAGATATTTACATACAACAAATATGCAATTAACGTTCTCTTGTAACGTTATGTAGTTTAATGCATTCCGAAATAATTAAATTAAGATTTTAATTCCACTTATCATCAGTTTGTACAATGGAATAACAGAATGACGCATATAAATCAACTGATTCAAATTCAGATTTATGAATTCTCATTGTGTCGAGATACTATTTACCTAATTGTTATTCCTTCGTTTACTAATACAACTGTATCGTTATTCATTCCCAAGAGAACATAATTGACACTATCGGAATCAAACCTGACTTACCTAAATGTATCGAATTTAATTGTCAATGCTCTTAATAAACCAAAAGTTCTTTACACCAGTTTTCTTGTTATTTGCATTTTTGCTACATACCACCCATCCTCTTTTGTCCTCTTTTCCGTTCTTGAAACCCATTTAGTATAAACCAAGAATTTCCAATTCTCATAACTACCAACAGTAGAATTTTTTTTAATATGACATGATGGGCTAGTATTTGACCGCTATCCTGTCTGATGGTAAGCGAATAGGCCTAGAAAAAAGTCAAAAGTCGACCTTTCTATTTTGATCATTTAGTATTAAAAAATCATTTTTTTCCTCTCCTTCAATTAAATTTCGTCTAGAAGTTCTGACATTTGAATAACGATACAATCAACATCCATTTCTTATAATAAATTGCAGACAAATATATTTACGATAATTCACTTGCTTATAGTCAGATATTTCTCGTCTTTCCGATTATTACGTAAATTAATTAATTTCTAAGAGGTTACCGATCATTGAGTATATCATGAAATACATAAAGCTCAGTTTATACATAATTCGTGATAGCTTAAAGGACTGCCAATGAAATAGATGGCAATTAGCAAGTAAATATCATATTATAGATATAACTTCATTTATTTTCCTTTAATATGTATTTGATGTATTTAAATAAAAAACAAAGTTGCTCATTACAAAAAATTGCTCCAAATAATAATAATTTTATATGATATTATTCTAAAATTTAAAATTATTTTAAGAGGGAATCAATGACAGCGATCAACAGGAGTAAAGCGACCTATTAATGGGGGTAAAGATTAATATGAGAACATCGATTATCGCTAAATAGACACCAAAGCCCTTCGAAACAGATGATCATAAAGAACAAACAGATATTGAAATTAGTTTAACAATAGATTATCATTTGATATGTGATTAAGGTTCATACTGATCTGTAATTATCGCAGATCATGATGTTTACGTTGCGTTTACTATTCATATTTATGATCGAGACGTGTTATTAAATTAGATTCACAAATTACAATGCACAGCTAGATCGTCCTGCATTCTATTATCGATTTAATCATTCATCAATAAGCCTGTAAATGGTCTAACAACATTGAACTTAAACGTCTGTCGATATTTTTTATTCAAAAATGAGATCTATCGTTATATTGTTAAAGTTGATTTTGATATATACCATCATGTAGGCGTTATGAGTAATGATTTGAATGCACCCGCTGCGTTGTTTGTTACACTTGTCAGTAGAATAATTCTAATTTATCAATTACCATTCCTTTAGGATGTAACAAATTCGCGAATGTGGCTGAATTATCAATTACCTACCGTATTCGGTAACGATATTTGTCTTGTTGTTTCCTTCGATTAATTTGGTTTCGTCTTGCTAAACTTGACTTTAGTCACCAAATTAATGTTAAAGTACTTTAACATGTGCATTACAGTTCATGTTTTTAGCTTCGTAACAGTTTCTTTTTACTACAGCCTCTGTAGTCTTATCATCTGCTGATATCAGTCAATTCAATACATAAGCTTCTCCTAAAGCGTCAACAGGTCTTCTGGTATAGTTTCTTTCAATAGCTTTCAACACTATAACCATTCTATCACTCACTAAGGAATTAAACATTTCATGTATTCTTCGTATTTACTTGTGATCACCTTCTTTCTTCAATTTCATGTGTACAGTCAGTGTATTACGTATTTTTTTAAATTCATTATTAACTTAAGTAAACATTACATTTAATTAACGTCTTTATTATCAAAATTACTGTTAATACAAAGCTTCACAAGGGAGCATTTCTTATACTAGAAAGTGAAATGATTACCTGTTATAATATTATCACGACTGGTCCAAATTTAATTCCTGACTTTACACGACAAAGTAATTCAAATATATCATTCACACCGACAGACCTAGGATCTAACGAAATAACAAATACACTTAGAATATCAATATTGTCTTTCAAACATGGCACTGCATTCTCCAGTTCTGTTTGTATCAAAATATTTTGGTCACGTCCCTACAGATTACATTCGTGACACTAATGCGCAATAAATCTTGCTTGCCTGAAGTTTGTCACATTGTAAAGCTCGTAGCCAATTTAATTTAGACGACCCGAAATCCTATCACGATGGTACGAAGGCTTTGCTTACTAACAGATCTAAGAGAGTTGTTCCACTACAACCCAATCGCGAGAAACGAAACAGAACAAAGACAAGTGATCGAAGAAAGTTTGCGAAAATGATGAACTTGAAGAGTTTTTTAACATTTCATTTTCTATTTAGTGTAACCATAAAAATACTGCGCATTTATCAAAAAAAGTGAAGAGCTATTTAAGCCTTACGTATAATTGAATTCCTACCATAATTATGTTAAGTAATGCAATAATTACTTTCTAAGAAGTATTCCTAATATTCCATTGCCGTTTAACGTGAAGGAAATTGTGCAAAATGTATGCAAAATTATAATACCAATTAACGAAATGTCAAGTACTATCACGTTCCTTTAGGCTATCAGACGTTGGTTCGAGTTTTGGTATGAAATCTCGTACATGTACAGGCTTAGTCACTGGTTTTGTAATTTCGTTCATGATTTATATAATTGTTAGCAACGTTGATTAAATTGAGCTTTTCGTTTGTTTCAGACACGTCAAGAAGTCCATTTGAGCTATTAAGGAGTACGAAATTACCAAGGTACTAAGCATGGAGAATAAACTTTATTTCTGCACCGCAAATTTCATTGGCAGTATATAAAGTACATAGAGTATGTAAAATACATAAAGCATATTATGAACTATTTATAGAGATATGTAGAGAATAATCATCATCAGCCTTTAGATGTCCACTGCTGGACATAGGTATCCCCTAATCGGCGCCACTCCTCCAGTCTTGGGCCTTCCGAATCCAGCAGCTTCCCGCTGTCTTCTTCAGGTCGTCTTACCATCTGGTAGGAGGGCAACCTACGCTCCTTTTACCGAGACGAGATGTAGAGAATATTCTTCATTTATTTGAAGTAACTGAGAAACATTGATTTGTTTCGCTGTATCCAAGCTCTTTATTTACCTACCAATTTTAAATACCTTTTCTGGACAGTATACAAACTTCTCTTTTCAGGTAATGGACAAAGGAACCCTATTATATACCCTTTTAGATTTAGACATCCTCTTAAATGTACCTATTTGTCCCCGTATGGTTTACTTTAATGAGTGAATAAAAGTTAAATTATAGTTAAAATAAAGGGGAATTGAAAACTCTTTGTAAGTAAACGATACTTGGCGAGACATTCGGCTTCACTTTAAATATATTTTTCTATAGCAGTGAGTACCGGATTCGATTTCTGTTTGCTGGGTATCTAAATGATGAAAGATATCTGAGTGTTTCATCATCATCATCAGCCTGCTCTCGTCCACTGCTGGACATAGGCCTCTCCAATGGCACGCTACTGAGCTTGATCTTCAACTCTTCGCGCACGACCATTGCCAGCCACTTTGCGTATATCGTCACTCCACCTAGCTGGAGGGCGTCCCGCGCTACGTTTGTCAAGTCGCGGTCTCCACTCCAGAACACGTCTGAGCGTTTATGTACATATATTTTTGTATGTACGTCAAATGACGTAATAAGTAATTTTGTTACGAGGCTGTAAAAGTAAACCGTTTTTATTATTTGGTAATTGAAATTCCGATAAATAATTAAAATTCACAAATAACATTAGTTCATGGATTACATATAAATAAGAAAATATTAAAAGATATGTAGGTCACCAAATATTTTACAGCCTGGTAGCAAAATATAGTGTAATATTTTCAAAGATAATATTCTTAAAAAATTGTTATTTCACTTTGTTTTTTATCTATACGAAGATAACTTATCTGAATCATAGTATGTTATTACATAATTGTCTATCTTAATCTTTTTATTAAAATTTGTTTTCCAGCAACTAGGTTTAATAAAGGCCTAACATAATGCCTACAGATATTCTCTAACAGTTAATCCTAGAAGCCATGGAGAATATCTAGTAAGTGTCCCCAATAACGTCATAAGAAGTAGATAAAATCGAAACACAAACTTTAAGACTAAAAGATTGCTAAAATAACATGAGGCTACACCAATGAAAATTCCACCAATGAAATTTTCTTTAACGGGCAATTAGACAAAGTAAAATCTCCGATATTCAGTTAAATTTGTCCGTCAAATGTAAAAGACGCGTGATTCATTGCTACATCCAATACACGGCCGTGCTACACCGCGCTGAGCGGTTAGTCCATCAATTTGCGTCGTCACCAGCTAAAAGAGTCTTTAGCCCAGCACTTTGTTGTGACAAATGATGTGACATTTCTTACAAGCGCTAATATGTCCCCTTTGTTGCTGTCGCCGCTTTCATTACGAGAGACAGCGCTTTCATCATCTCAATTCAGTTTTTAAACGATTTGATGACGTTTCGCTTCGTCAGAACAATTCTGTACTGTTATGACCGTCAGGATGATTGTTAATTTTTAACAGAATGATAATGCTTTGTGTCATGTTTTGTTCTATGTTTTACGGTCTTACTCTACAATTATTATTAAATGGAATTCTATTATTTTTATTAATATATACTAACGACATTCGTTGGTCGACTACAGTTGTTAGAAGAATGATTTGTGTTAAAGAGAGAACTCGTGTTGGTGTGAAGATGAGAAAAAACATTCTCCTTCGATTCGGATATGTTCGGACATGTACTCAGTGTCCTGTGCCTACCTTATAAGATGGCTTGGCGGGATAATGTAATAATAATAATCATCATCATCATTGTCATCAGCCTACTCCCGTCCACAGCTGGACATAGGCCTCTCCAATGGCAATAATAATAATATGACTATGTTATTTGATGTGACTGTTAATCATATTGTGCTTTACCGTTGCACTTTGCCCGATTTTATCTGTTCATGGTCAATCCCACGCTTTGATCTAACCATCTTTGTCATATTAAGTATCCTTGACTTCACCTGTGCATGAATACCTACGTAACAAAACTTCAATATACATTTTATCTAATTGATAATATTGGTCAATTTCTATTTTGCGAAATTCATTGGTCGCAAAGTCCAAAACAATTTTGAAAATTTATATGTTCCATTGATTACTGCGATGTCTAGATGGCACGCTACACAATTCATCGATTTATATGTTTTTTATTGAGTATACAGTCAGGTAATTTACACTCGTCTAATATTTTTAAATTGAACCAAATGGTATCGCTATTGCAATACTCACCATGACTTCACCGTATCAATTATGAGACTGAATGGCAGATGAAAAAATGACGAAATCTATATGTAATGTTTACGGATGCAGATGCTGAAGGAGTCTAAGACGGCCAATCTTAGTATACGAGTGTCTTAACCCAATCGTATAATGCTTTAAGGCAGTAGTATCTGATTTTGCGACAAGCCTAAAGATTACAAAAAATAACTTAGAGATATATGGATCTTGTAGATTCCTCAAATCTTGTAACAAAAGATGTATGGAGATTTGCAATCATGCAATGCAATTTTTATGCAAAAAATTAGTAAATACTATTTGTATTATTTAAATTGTGTTTCGATATATGAAATCGCACGTGTGAATGTATATTTTTAATTGAATTCGTTAAAATGTCGCTTTACAGGTTCAATTATTATGATTTATGTAGATCTACCTGGATTTATCTAGATCTTGACTGCCTCGTTGGTCGAGTGGTTGCAAGCGCGATTGCCGATCTGTAGGTAC
>DWJK01005747.1:0-10951 GCA_018248815.1 Croniades pieria auraria
AGGCCTCCCCCAATGAGCGCCATCGCGCCCTGTCCTCGGCTTGTCGCATTCAGCAAAAAAGAGGCAAATTCAGCTGGGCTGGGCAGCATTTAGTAAACTACGTGGAGTTGCTCCCAACGGTAAGAAAATATTTGGTTGGCTCGTTTAAGGATTTCGTCGCCAGATGGCAGAAAAAGAACCCGTATATTTCGTCCTTTCAGTTCACGCGTCAAAGCTTATTTTCTTGAAATCTATAGGTACTACATGGATGAAATTTAAAAGGTGTCTTTTCTATGAACTGTACACAGTTGTAGAGGAATTACAAGAAATAAAACTAGTGGCTCTCCATATATGTGGCTGAGGAAAAATAAAAAATAGCAAGAATGATGTACTCGTTATATTTTGACTTCATTTTTTTGTCTATAGCTATTCGTTTCTATGCGACCCTTAAAGTACAAGGTGAAAAATTTTAGCAAAATGCAAGAAGAACTTAAAACATGCTTTCAGTGAAAATTTGTTTGAATAAAATATATGCAAGGATCACAAAAAAATATGTTTTTTCCTCATTTTAGCTTTGTTCACACGTTTTTAATAACGTTTCGTAAAACTACAAAATAATCAGAAATAAACTTATTTCAATTTCAGAGTCAAAAGTTAAGACATATTGTGTGGGTGTAATTTTAAACGAGCTTGGAGCTAGTGGCTGCCTGGTCCCCATTAATTTACGATGTGCAAAGAAAAAAAGAAAGCTGATGAGGATGATGACAAAAATAATGATAAATACAAATCTTAAAGTCCTATCAAATTCAATCCTCCAATTATTACTGTTCTACAAATTTAAACATATTTCATTCGCAAAGATTTCACTGTTCACTGAACTGACAGTCTCGAAGGCATTCGCATTCTTAAAGTAACACTATATAACTTTAAATTGTACTAAATTTGTGAATAGGTCATAGCAATTTTTCGTAGTCCCATTTCACAATTGTCTTGTCGTTTCCTGAAAGTGGTAATTAGTTCGAGTGATTATTCGAAGCCGTCAGAAAAAGCAATAAATGACAGTGTCCTTAGACAAATGTCGCGTGAGTCGCCGGATGGCATTGATTCACATAGCTCTGCGTTCGTGAGCGTTAGGCTATTTTCACATATTTGCCATTCCGTGCGCTTTCGTTATTGTGCAATAAAGAAATAATATTTTACAACAGCCTTTACTGTTATGGTAGTATTAACTCGACCTCAATAGTTTTATGGGAGAATAAAGCGATTAAGGGGAATACAATTCGAATGTTTAATATACTAAAACAGGCATTACAATCCTACATTTTCAGCTCTGACCTTTCAAATGATTGTTCAGTGAATAACTCTACAAGGATTAAAACTATAAGCAAAGATCATTTAATTGATAAAACTTTTTTATTATGTACTGGATAGGTTGATTACGATGATGATAACATTATGCCGAGGTATCGGCAATAGCATTTACCAATTGGATAATGGCATATGGAATGGAATAAAAAAAATCAAGTGCTTTTCCAGTGCTTTAGAACATATTTGTCTTTATGATTTCGAGTCATTGGGGGATAAATATTGCGATGAATGTATGAATATTCTAGACAATATAAGACTTTGGTATAGGAAGATAGCCTTACAATGTAAACTTTGTGGCGGGGTGGTTAGTGTGGTTCGTCCGAACATCGCTTACAACCGCATTCACAACCAAACTGCCCGGAACGCATACGCGCTGCATGTTGCATGTGTCTGTTATCATGCGACCACATGATAACACAAATGATATATACTGTAACATCTCTGTACTGTGCTTGTATAATATTCATATGGCAACACTTTACAAGTGGCGGTAGCTAAGCTTAAAGTACTATAAAAAAATAAATGATGTTCTCTCAATAAAGATTATTGTTATCACTAGTATCACTAACTTTGTGCTCGCTGCCTACCTCATAAGAAACCTAATGTGTGAGGATTTAGAAATAGGATATTTGTTCACAAAGTTCAATATCGTAGTATAAAGTAATCATGAAATTGCCGTCAAAGGCTGACTGTCCTAAAGAAATCCTATTTTACAGTATGAAGAACAGTATGCCCTAGTATATTGTTTATAGGATCTAATCACCATGCTAAAGTTCTTCCTTTGGTTTTGACGCAATGCTTATTTGGCATAATTCTTTAATATTGTCTACTTTTTATAACATTATTTTTTACGTACAGTCAATCTATGATTTCCTAGATATTAGGTTAATAAGTTTTTTATTTATTTTGGCATAAAATAATAGTATTCACTTCACTATTTTTACTTCTGGTTCAATTCTGATAGGCTAATTCCTGTAAATCTGGTATCTGTATTTCGCTATTGTGCCAGTCAAAGGTTTCTTCAGCGTACATGGCAGAGAACAGACAAATCTAAAACATTTGAATCTGTCACGCAGTCGATGAACCATTGGGCTCTTTTATTTCAGTTAGAACTGGTTTCACGATGCGATGTTTTACGATGACTGCCTCGTTGGTCGAGTGGTCGCAAGCACGACTGGCGATCGGGAGTTCCTGGGTTCAAATCCCGGGTCGGATACTATTGGATTTTCTAGCAGATATTTCTAGCAGTGGCTCGGTGTTTAGATCTGTGACCGGTATACGGCAATAGGCTCGCCATTTATTCCGTGGGGCGTAAAACATAACTGGTGAAACGTGGGAGTGTGCTCTACTCTCTTGCCTACCCCTTTGGGGATTACAGGCGTCATGTTACGTTATAAGTGTTACGTTTGGTTACACAATTTTTAGTCATACTCGTATGTTATTTCTAATGTGTTAGCCACATTTAGTAGAAAAGCACACAACGTATGTCCAACCTAGCGCTAGAATATAGTGAGATAGTGCCTGCGCTACCCGAGTGAAGCAACCAAGGGAGATAAATTTGCAGGTGTCACGAGTACTCGTCTTACGGAAGGCGAATAAACGGTACACAACGCTTTTGGGTCACTATCTGCAATAATATGGCTGTATCATCTCGGGTGATTCCTTGTAAGTGGGCAGATGGCATCGAGTCCCGAATATCTACATTTGAGTATATACATATATATACATTTTTTTTTTTTTTTTTTTTCATTCGACCCAACCGTCCGCCAACCCGCACTTGGTCAGCGTGGAGGACTACGGCCTTAAACCCTCTCAATATGGGAGGAGACTCATATACATATACATATATATATACACTATATACTTCTACTTTCAATACTCATTTCATGCAAGCCAGTTTCGGAGATTTCCAGTCCTCTATCAACGAATACGAGTACCTGACCTATTTAAACAAGGTCAGTTCCCCGCATCGTATATCTGTTTTGTAATTCTTCCATTTGGTGCTCCTTCTACATGTCAATTGTCATTGGATTTTGACATATCACTCGTGAATGCTTATTAGTATTAAAATCAAAGCTGTTTCCGATTGTTTACGTGCTGTAAAATCAAGGCCCTTGAATCAGACGTATTAAAAAACGAATGTACTTCATATGCCATTGTGTTTGTTCAAAATTGGGCAAACTTAGTATAAATGAACACCCTTTTACCACCTTGGCTAAAATTTCGTCTTCAAATCGTTGCTTCTTAGTATGACAGAGGACAATTTAACAATCTGAGTGCACCCGGGAGGGAATTAGATAATGTACTACATATTAAGGAGGTTAATGTCCAGGACGTACCTACATAGTTTCGCGGTTTTCGTTATTGGACCATGTTGTTTTTTATTTGACTTGTGTATTAGTATTCACTATGATTTGTTTATATTGTTATTATATCATCACGCCAACTCCCTCATGGGCTAGGTAGAGAGCACAGAGTGCCAAATATCACTATCTTTTAGACTAGCCGTGCTTCTTGTACATTCATCCCTCTCTTCATAAATGCGCACCGGTTTCCGAGATTTCTAACTCCTCCTTCAGTCCTTATGTGACCTATTAGGTCTTGGTCTGTCTAGACATCTGCATCCATCAACATATGCATTGTATGCTATTAATGAAGTTGATGATGTGTAATTAATGGCATTCACGGCGCGACTGGACTAAAATAGGTGTAAGAAAGACTGTGGATAAGAAGCACTAAATACAGATTAAGCTTTACAGGATCTCTTAAAATTATAAAATGATGTGTACAGATACATACGAATATGAAGTCAAATCCAAAATTAAAACAATACTTTTTAAATGTATGCACCACAAAGTAATGTATATTTAACGAATATTGAAATTCAATACATTAAATTATCGCCTTGGTTAGTTTTAAGTGGTCCATAGAAATAGATATGGTAGACTGAGAGGAAAATACTGGGTGAGAAGATATCTCATCTCTGTTTTATGGTGCAGTAATTTTTTGTTATTCTAACGGGGATGTGAGCAAACATAATCGGTGGTGTTCAAATATCCGCCGAATAGGAGTGTACGAATAGGACCGTTAGTGTCAGACTATTCTCAGTATAATACAAAATAAGTTGTCAATAACATTATTGGTATTAAATAGGTGAGAGGAGTGGCAGTAAGATTGTTAGATTAAGTGCATTTGATATCGTCATATTCTAGGCTAGTTTAGTATATACGAGTAGGTGGAGCAGCAACTGCCTCCAGTGGTCAACCCACACAATCACTGGAGTACCTGGGATTGTTCAATTTTGCATATTATCACGTCACAGCTACGAGAGCTTCTAGGTACAAGTATATATTTTTGTAAACTGCAATTTATTAATTTTCTGACTGTTTAATAGCCGATGAAAGTTAAACCGGTACCGTATTATCACCAATATGTTACCATTAAGTGAGTCGTTAGATTTACAAATCTGTAATTTCGGTAATACTGTTTTGCAAATGTTCTCAGTTTTCAGGACATGTAGTGCCTTAAGAATGATGATTTATACGCAGCATCTATTTATGTATAGATGTAATAATCTCATAAATACATTTACTTCAGTACATATTTCATATTTCGCAGCAAATTTGCTCTGAAATACCTATTTGTATCATATGTTATATTTGAATACAATAAGACGGAGTAGAATTAGAAGTGTTTATGACACCCTGTCTTCCTATCCGCAGTGCTTTGTACATAATCCACACACGTAAGGCATTTCAATTGCTTGCGATGCGCTACGAGTGGCGCTAGGTGCGGACACCAGGAACGGAAAATAGCTTCACGTGTACAGCCTCGTTCATAATCTGAGGCGGGGAACTGAAGTGCCGCATTTTAAACTAGCACCTTCCTTGATTACATTGGTTATTACTAGCGATTTAAGTATCTCGGAAAGATTTGTCGCGAGTTGATTTATATTCATGCTAATGTTATGGAAAAATGATTCTTGTGCCTGTAAAACCTGGGTAACTTCGAGTTCTTTTAAAACTAGTTTTGATGTCGAAGATGGATTTTATTCAGTTTTCATATATGTCAGTACATCTCAGTGTAATGAAGATACGGCTAGTGTCTTTTATATGAATATCACGTGCTTTTATATTTAATAATTTTATATTAAATAATAATAATAATTATTATCAATATAATGTGTATGCGCAAGAGGGTCCCTATAAATAATCTATCTATCTATAACTACTTAGTACCTATAAGAAAATTTATTGTAAACATATATCTGTCATAACCTACATTCACAAATAAAATTACATTAATTACGACTTAATTTCGGATAAAGTAAACTGCTAAATTACAGCACACAATAAGGCATAAAGTACATTAGGTCGAAAACTGTATGTTCGCTAACAACAGCGGCGTCTCCCTCGCAGACTCGCTCGGCGCACACCTCTGCCGCTCTCCACACTAAATCTGCGCTCACATCGAAATAAACAAAATTCAACTCCTGCCTCGGCCTGATTAACGTACTTCATAGAAGATGTACAATAATCGAGTTACGTTATCCAATCTGTTGTTCATACTCGAATCTCATTATGCATACCAGACGCAGACCCCTTTTTATTTTGCAGAGACAGCGTTCAAATTTTAAGCTCTTCACTGCTGTGGGTAGTGTGCTCGGATTTAATTAATGCGAAATACGTATTCAGTAGCGAAGTAAGAAATGAGTGTGTTTTTCATTTTTCGAACTAAAACCAGGTAAATCAAGAATGGAAATATCACAATCAAAGCAACACTGAATGGGTACCGACCTAATGATATCTTCTGTTTTTATTTCTTTTTCTTCTTTATCTAAACGACCATTGTCGACTATTTAAATCTATACAGTATCTCGAAATGATTTAATATTGACGGTGACCGAGAAATATTGCTACTATTGAAAATTCAGACCTGAAAGCTTTGTCTTTCGACGTGTTGTATCACGGCATGTGGATGATAAACTATGTATATTCTGACAATCCAGGCATTGATTGACCGGTATTACAAGAGCACAAAAACAGTTTCCCACTTTTAAAACTTAAATATTATTTAAAATTTTCAAATTAAATCATCATCAGTACTTTCTTAGCCATACATTTTTTATTATTAAACGTAACGTCACGCCTGTAATCCTCGAAGGGGTACGCAGAATTTTATTTTTATTTTTAAACGTTGTCCAAATATGAAAAAGAAAGTTATGTTTCTAGTTAACGTTGTTTCCAATTACTGCGTAAAATCTATTAAAATATGAGAAAAAAAATTATTCATTAAATTTATGCGCTTTACTGAAAATATAACAGATTTTGATTTTGGTCTTGAACCGACAAAGTACTTGCCCTAACCGAACAATTATCAATTAATCGTTTATATGTGTGATTCACTAATCGGATATCAAAACTTGTGGCGCATAAGTAATGTTCAATGTTAAAATATTTTGCAAGTTCACATCACATATGTACTCGTAGGTTGATCTCCCAGAGGTTATTATTGGGGAAGTTATTATCGCAAAACCTTAAAATTCCAATTTACTGTAGAAAAACTTGTTTTGTTTCTGTTTCTAACAGTGGTCTGGAGTCTAGATTTGTGCTCAGTATACAGCAATAAGCTTACACCCCAATCTATGTTGGAAAGTCTATCGTAACTGAAGAAACTTGGGAGTGGACACTCTGCCTACCTCTTCGGAGCGATCGGTACCTCAATGTAAAAGTTATACGTATTTCTTTTCTGTTCAAAGTATTTGCGTTTGTTTATCATACTGAAAGTCCCTTTTAGAGATTTATGAAAACAGATGTTATATCAGTACCGTACGTTATTACGAGTCACAGAATTCTTCTTCACAACCTGTAAATTATATCGTTATACTGAGATTAGCAGCGCAGTACAGTGTAACAATGTATTTGGCGGCTGACAGTCCCAGGCCCGCCGTCATTAGCCGGCGGCCGCGGAGCGTGACTGTTTATGGTCCGTGACTCCTGCCTCACCCCTTCACCCTAAACGTGGACACGTGTAGGGATTAAAAGTGATTTCTCCCAATAAATCCACCGCTGCTCAGTGAGCGTGCGCTGCGATTTGCTGATGCGGCGCGTTTTGCTGCGTAATTACGTTTTAATTTTAAACGCATTCTAGTATTTTCAGTAAATATTTTCGGTTTATTTTAATTTTTTTAATACGTTGTAGGACTTTTAACTTTAATTAATATATAAATGAGTTCTAGACGTAAGTCCGAACATTTTGTTTTCAAATCCTTTGTACTTTTTATTCTTAAATCAGTTGTTCAGATGGCATAAGTAGGTTCATAATTGAATATATGGTACAACTATATGGTTTACAAGTGAATGATATTATCGCTGTTACTTATATTAGATATAAAACCACATCCTGTAAAGCATCTTTTACCAGCAGCTAATTTTGTTTAGCTTTTACTAGTTTATTATTTTTCATGTAAAATTAACAAAGCATGAACGTTGTTTATACAAAATATGAATTTATTCCACTTCTTAACGGTTAAGATTCGTGCCAGCAATACTTAAGTCGACGAGAGTTAGGATGTTTTCGGTACATAATGGATTTATTAATAATAATACAGTGTTAAAGTACATACACATCCCTGGCGAATGTTTAAATCGTTAAAATCCCTGCGAGCGGCTCGTAAGAGTTGTTTGTTTAACAAAACTCCGTAATATGTAATTATATTGTACGTGGAAACACACTTAGGGAGGCGCGAATGTACCGCGTGTTTGATGGCCGGGAATTCGTCATTACGCCGATCTCGGGAGATGCGTTTTATGGGTAACAATACGTGCTTATAACATTTGCATACCTTTATTCGCACTCTTCTGCGACCATTACCTTTCCATTTGGTAAATAATTTAGGAGCCCTCTAGGACGCCGGCCAGATATTAAAAGTGATGGGTCCCTGAGGTTTAATATTAGACTCCCCTCGTATTAAATTCTCTGTCACGCGAAATTCCCAAATGCATACGCTAGATATTTTTTGCACATGTTCATATTCTCATTTTTATCCTCCCATTCGACACAGAATGTCACTCTTGCTGTCGAAAATCCGAATTATGCTAAGAATTCCAAATTCATAATCTCCCTAGTTAAGTCGTATTGGCTAAATTGAGTTCCATTACTTATGGGTATGCAATTTCTGCAACATGGCGTTCTTATGAGGCTAAAGCGATGGCGGGAATTTACTACATTTTAATATTATTAAAGTCGGGCTCCAAAGTTCGGGTTCAATTTGTACTGTATTTATTTATTTATACATGAAACGATATCACTAATTTGTGATCGAGTTGACGACCCCTACATAACGAAGGCAGTTATAGTTTGTGTCGTAAGAGGAAAACAGTCATATGGTATCATATTTTATTCATATTACAATGGCGGGCGTGCGGGGGGCGTTGAATAATCGAGTTCGTTGTATATGCATCTCATTTTCAGAACAAAACTAATCTAGAGCTCGGGGCAATAAAAATGTCCCACTTGCCGCCGCCGCGTTAAAAATAGATGAGTGCAAGGTGGAATCTCAGCGATTCTTATTATAAAATCTCGCATCTTAAATATTTTACATTTTTCACCACTTAGCTTCGCGCCGCCGCGCCTCCGGAGAGAGTAATGCGGCTATTATTTCTCCTGAAGCAGTCTTCAGAAAAGCGCGTCAAATTGTGCCTCCGTTACAAACGACCTAATTTGGCATATTATGTGTCTGCTAACAGTTACATCCCGTGCAATGTATTCTCGCTGGGAAAATTATTTAATTTCAAACCTACCTAAATACATGATTGCATTGACAATACTCGCTGAAGATTGAAGTTTCATCCACGTCACACTGGACTCGTGGCCGTCCTCCATAGTTCGGTTTGTTCCTACCGCCCATGTGTAAAATGTAAAATGTGTTTCCGAGGTTTTCCTGGAGTACTATGACATGGGATTCTTAAGAGAAGCGCAAAGATAGGTCTCTATCAAAGCAGCAAAGTATTGGCCACTCCTTGAGTGTTGCAAATGTCCAAAGGCCAGGGTGACGACTCACTCGTCTGCCAGTTTGTTAAGTTAAATATAAAAGAAGATATTTAAAAAAAACTCGACTGTGATACTGTAGAAACAAAAGATTTATAGAAAGAGAATCATATGCAATACAATTTAATAACAAAAAGCTTTAATCAAAATGAAATCTTTTTGTCGAGTGATATAATCAAATTTATCAGTCATTTGATCTCTAACGTATTAAAAAGGGTCTCAGTTTGTATTTTAGTTACAAGTTAATTATATTATGAGGTTTGGATATAATCAGAATCTTCTAAATGAATGTATAATTTCTTTCTAAATGATTTATTATTCCTTATATGTGAGGGTTGGATAGTATTTTAAAGTTTTTACCTGCGCTTCTTTTTCGTAGAGGTTATCCCTACCGTGTTGGGTAATCGGACAAACACAGTTCGACATCCCCCATCTCGGGATAACAGGGACATTGTTTGATCTTCGCATTTTTATAAAGCCCGGCAACAAAACGTGCATTTTACATTCTTTGGGGGCCATAAATAAAGTAGTCCTATAAAATAGCATTTTAAGCATTTCTGAACGACTACCTACCCTCACCTTGTACCCAAATCTTATTGGGATGTTTTGGCAAAGAACGATAAAGTTTTCATGCAATGTTAGGGACTTTAATATTGCACGGCTTTGTGAAATAGGAAATTTATTTAGATATTAGAAATGGGAATTGGAATTTTCTGACACAGTGGGTATAATTGATAATGGGAATGAGCTTGCCCAGTGCTGTTTTGTCGCATATAAATGTTACATATAAGCGGACAATAAATTAAGTGAATAAATTACGATGGCCGTGTCCGGCGCCTGCAGTGCGGGGCGCTGGCAGCGAACTAGATTGGGGTTCAAGTGAAATTAAATTACGAGTTGACAAAATGAGTTACGCCCTTTCTGTAGATTAACAAACAAAAACTGATGCTATGAGGGTCACGGCGTTGTTAATGTTGTTAGAGGCAAATGACTCTATTCTTCGTGACGTGTCGCCGGTTCGTTGTTCCTGCACAATGCTACAATTTAAGCCCCACATTGTTCTTGTTCATTTGGTCCGTGATTTGGTTTTGAGCTTTTATCGCTGCCCATTTGAATGGTGGGCGCGACGCGGCGATAGAACTCTCCTCGACGCTTCACTGATTCGTATATCTGTAACTACTCGTATAGATGTGGATCTCTACATTACAATAACAATGGGAATTGGTTTTCTATACATTTCTGTAATAATTAAATAAAATATGCGATGTCTAATCGATAGATTCTCTTAAACTTGATAATTAAGGCTTTACTGTAAGGATAAGTTATCAAAATAAACGATTGATCAACTCGTTTTCGAAACAAATGTTGTTCTGAGTTTAATTTATTCTCTGTGAATACAGACCGCAAAGATGAACAGAGTTTAATGAACCTTTATTTGGAAAGAATACAGTGATATGGATCTTTAATAATATTTAAGGCGCATCAGAAATGAGGCGATCCGACAGAGAACCAAAGTTATCGACATAGCCCAAAGGATTAGCAAGCTGAAGTGGCA
>DWJK01005748.1:0-10950 GCA_018248815.1 Croniades pieria auraria
GTAACACGTGTTTCGAAGTTTTTTTAAATATAAATAAATATATAGGTATTACATAAATGCCTACCAGCTAAGCGGCGCCCGCGCGGCGCTCTGCCTACACTATGTTTGAGTACAGTATTGTCTATGACGCTCCGTGCGTCTCGCGCCCCGACTGACCGTAGACAATGAGTTGTTGGAAACAAAAAAGATTAACGATGTTTTCTCTATGGTTTTAAGACGACATACATGGCAGTATCGTTATGGAGGGGATTCGGAGGTGAAATATATATATACAAATATATATTTATTTATTTCTGCGATGATACTGAGTTTTCCAAGCCTATGACAAATGGTGTTCCAACAGACGGATACTTTGTAAAAACTAGAATATTACACTTATGATATGGGAGTTAATTCATTATTGGCTCTATTTAAATTTACCTTCACAACGTTTTGTATCATGAACACCCTACAGTAAAAATAAAGATACTTTAAAAAACTACCGATCTTCAACTGTCCAAAAAACTAATTTAAAATAGGGCTTTTTTAACAATTCCAGATTGTTTCTCAAAGAGACATTTCACCTCCGAACCCAAATAATTACACAGTACAAAATACATTTATACATAGTAACGATAATAATAATTATTATTAACTGTATTACATCCGATATAAACAGAAGAAAAAAAGTCAAATCGCGCGAATACATTTTACCGAATATGCACATAGCCAGTCTTTCTTCTGACATTTATACAATTTTTTTTTTCTAATTCATTTAAAATTACCACCATTGCGTCATATATACAGTGTGAATGGACAAAATGTTAATCAATGACATATTCAAACTGTTGGAGTACCAAATGAAATTTTCGAATTTGCTAAATTAATTTAGATCGTTTAAGGAGGTGCATGCCATGATTTGAACCCAGAACCTCTGATATGGGAGGTTGAATTCTAGACATTATATTAATTTTTTTTATTGTTGGCACTGCGTGTATAATAATTGCCTGCATTTTTAACATGTGGTTATATATAATTGTAAATACTATATGAGCCAAGATATATATATATAATATATAAATATCGTTGCAAGCACAGTTGGCAACACTTTGCCCATTCGCACGGTGACAGTTATTATTATAATTACCATTATCATATTAATTAGTTACCCCTTAATATATTATTAAAAAGAAAAAAAAAACACATCGACGAAAACAAATCAACAACTATACAAAAAAAATGGTTTCAACAATTCCGAGATCTGATCAACACCGTGCGATGTGTCCAAATATTACATAATACAGAGCGGGCAGAGTTGCGAAAGGAGATACAAAAAAAATAAGAAAAATTTAAACATCCAACGGAAAAATTATATTGATGTAAAAATAAAAAAAAAACATGCGAGGACGCGGCATCCCCAGCACCGAATTTCGAATGTCGCCCATCGACAACGGAACCTCTACTAAAAAGCTAGCTAGGATTTAAAAAAAAACTTATTAACTATAACATTTTAAAATCAAATTTCACGATATTCCACAGTAGTAGGCTAAGAACGAGTCGCTATTATGTTGTTTTAATTAAATATATTGTTAATATATTATTAATATATCATTATATTGTTAATATATCAATAATAATTATGTATGACTTCGTAATTTCTGAAGGACCTCTCTCTCTCGCTCTCTCCGTGTCTTTATGATACAATGTCAAAAAAAAATATATATAAATATAACGATATACATAGACAGTTCGTAGCTCGCACTAAGCGTCCAGCACGCGCGAGTGCACCTCCGCGCACACTCCGATGCAACACGCACACCCACACAACACACACACATACGCACACACACGCGTGTACATATAGACGGTAGTAGCAATGCTTGTGTCGTATCAACAATCAACGATACAAGAACTATCTGGCATAGCGATTGAGGTGCTATCGCAGGCGACTCCTACGGACAGGGGGGAGGGGTAGGGAGATCACTGTATGCGGCAGACATAGTACGTTATATTTAAAAATAGTACGAAATCTGCTAAGTAATTACCACTATTCTCTATGTTACTATAATATCATTATGATGACAAAAATACGACACTAGAAACCCCACCCTCACCCACATACACATACGTGTATACACACACCCAGACACACACACCCGCGCATTTAACAAGTAATCGGTGAACAGACTCCCGAAATGTCTGCGACCGACCTATCGACCTTATAAGTAATACTAAAAAGATTTTCTTACGAAGCAACAGTGCGTGCACCGTTATGTTCTAGCATAAACGACGTGGTAGGCAGGCGGCGGGGGGAGGAGAGGGGGATAGAATTTAAGCAACGGATCTGTGACAAGCAGCGACATCTACAGGTAACACTGAGTATTTAAAATCAGTGGCTACCTCGTTGGCCGTTTCTATGCAACAATAATATTAATAATATTATACGATCAACGGCCACACACACCACATTCAATATTAAACTATATTAATACGTATAATTATATATCTGTATGTGTGTGTGCGTGTGTAGTGCACGTGTGTGTAGAAAAAGTTACTATTAAAAGTATGATTGGGTATTAACATGTATTGCCGTTGACGCTCGTGCGCGAGATTGTCCATTTTTGCACATGTGTATGTGTGTGTGTGTGTGTGTGTGTGGGGGTGCGGTGTGTGTTCGCGCTGGTCGATCACTACTGAGTCTTGGTTGTCACTGTAGTCTTCAGCTCGGCGGGGCCCGGTGATTGGTCTTGTTGCTTCGATTTCGGCGTGGCTGTGGGGCGAACGTCGATTTTAATAATAGTAATAATAAATACACTTCCCAGACATGAAGATATCGATAAATGTCGGTGTAGTAGTCACACTTAGAATTAATAAATGACAATTGTGTGGGGTTCTCGAATAGTGACTACTCTTTTTTTTTGTTAAATAAAATTAAATCAGAAAGTAAACGAGCTTTTTCTTATTACACGATAGGTTAGCGAGTGGCCGTGGTCCGATGATAAACGCTAACGGTTCCCAAGATGGAGCGAGCAACCATGTTAAGATAAAAATGCGCCTACGTGATATAGAACAATAAAAAAGTGTTTTATAAGATACTACAATAAATAAAAATGAGCCCTTATGACACACAAAACAACAAGGCATTGCACTCACGGCGGGGCCGCGCGTTGGCGATGACGCTCTGCGCGCCGCACGAGCCCGCGCGCCCGCGGTTGGTGGCGCCGCCCGCGGGCGCCGGCCGGCTGCGGGGTCCAAAACAAATTATACAGTTTACTATTAAATGTTTCGTGACTACTTATACACATGATTAAAAATGTACCGGCTTAACTCACGTACGTTTCCGATCCCGAAAATCGTACGTGAGTTAAGCCGTTACATTTTTAATCAAATTATGCATTGTTTCACAGATATTCTTTCGTTTCAATCGAGTTTGAGACATTCTAATATCATCTGTTTTGTTTCATATCATTGGTACAAATATTGGTATCATCAGGGTCACGCTCGCTAACAAAAGCTGAGACTCTTCCTTGTCCACTGTAGTGTAGCTATAAGTAGCATGTAAGTGACCTAATTCTAAGCTTTATATATACATATTAATTATTAAATAAAGCAGTATCATTTGAACCACACTGGTGTTTGATTGCTCTCCCGCTCCGAACCCTACACCACAATAATACTTAGTTTTATTTAAGTTAATTAATAATTGTATAGGTTTTATGTTATTTGATGTGTGGCGATGTAACATTATCATTATTATGTAATATGTAGCGATGCTTATGAGCCGGGCGGCATACTAGCGCCACCGGATCGGTTACGCCGCACTGCTCTTCCCTACACGAGACACCGCTGCAGCATTACGTGGTACCGGGAGTCACAGCACAGGGGGTACATTTGTACGAGACTTTCTTTTCTTTCCAACCGTTTCGTAGGAGCCTACGTACAGTCTACCATAGCAGCTCAAGGATCACGCAAGGCTCGTCACGAATGTGTAACGAGTTTGATTCTGAAGCTCATACTGCTGCAGGGTACGCGCGGGTGCGCACCTGTAGTGGTTGCGGAAGGCGTGCGCGTGCGCGCGGTCGCTCTCGGACACGGAGCGGTGGCGGTCGCCGGGCCGCGCCAGCGCGCCGCGCGCCGCGCCCGCCGCGCCCGGCGCCGCCAGCAACTCGTTCAGCTGCGGCTGCGGACCCGCACGGTCGTACTTTTAGCATTCATATGTACCTACGTACCTTTACGATCTACTTCTACTATTGTCATTAGTCCATCTGAGTCCTCAGCCGGACGTAACCTCCTCGAAATAATATGAACTATAAAATGACCCACCTCGAGCACCCTGAAGTCTTCGATAGTTTTGAAATTTGCGAGGTGTGCTTGCAGCTTGGGGTCCACCTGGAGAGCGCCGGCGTGCTTGTAGTATTTCAAAAACGCCCAGAACTTCTCCAGGCCGTACAGCTGCCCTGCAATTTTCATAACGATATGTTACATTTAAACTTACTTTTGTGAAATACAGACTAGACGAAACAGTAAGTAAACGGGATATTTATTTATTAAGTTATCAAGATACTGTTACATTACAAGTTGTACAATAAATTACATTATTACTAACAAAAATAAACTCCCAACTGAATGCCAGTACAATTATAGGCTATGACATGCAAATCATCAGAATTGTCTACATTTCGTTACAATTACGTGTTACATTTATAACATGACAAAATCTTCTTTATACCCGGATATTATAACATTTGAATGAAATCATTAGAAAAGAAAAAAAAAAGAAAGAAAAATTCCTTTATTTTTGGCTTACATTGCCCTTATTAACAAAAAGGTAAGTATGATAACATAAAAATAAAAGTGATAAAAATTATTGATAATAAAACAAAAACAAATTTTTAATACGTAATGCAAATTACAACCAGGTTGGGCAACACTAATTACAATACATTGTCTTGGGTACAAACTAATATGTAAGTAAACCATCTGGTCCACTTACCCTTTTCATAGTCGTTGAGGCTCTCCAGCTGGAAGTGCTGGTAGAGCTCAGGCCGGAACTTGCGCTCCAGCCCGTATGAGTAGAAGCGGAACAGGCACTCCAGGCCGTAGCGGAAGCCCGCCGCTGCGTCCTCCAGCGCAAGCGTCCTGGAACATATAGGTAATATCATCATCTATTTCAGCATCATAGTCATCAATCAGCCTACTCCTGTCTGCTGCTGGACACAGGCCACGCCAATAGCACGCCACTGAGCTCGATCTTCAGCTCTATGTAACCGGCTCTACTTACATTTATTCAATAATAGTAATTTATTCATAGCTCATTATTATAAGTCAGCGCACTTAAAAACAGATCTATTTTGAACTGGTATGGCCAGAAGCACAAAGTAAATAACATGGTCAACACTTGTTGCTACATCTTAGTTTTACAGACGTTTATTAATCACCATACATCATCAACAGATCAACAGTTCCACCGTTTAACACAGATCTCTTATAAAAATGAGATGTGTTAAGGGCAATAATCTGCCACGCAAGCCATGTGCCACTTAGTAATAAAGGCGTTGCGATATAAGCAATATTTCCAACTTGTTTGAATGCAGTATAAACTACGTGCCTACCTAAACTCGTTGTACATGGTGCGGTTGAAGTGATCCCTCAAGAAAAAGGACCAGAAACGGAATAGCGTGTTCATCTCCTGCGACTGCCCTATGCCCAGCTTCTTGCGTTCTGCAGAGAGAGGGAACAATATAGTTTGATTATTGTAAGCAAATGAATATGCATGCATACATATAATTGAAAATTTTATAGTTCTTTTGTTATCCATAACATTACATCGAGCTTGTATTCTCTTGAGGGGTACACAGACAGAAAAAAGTGTACTATACTGCAATTTGTCACCAGTTACGTTTACATCCCACCATGGAATAGGGGGTGAGCCCTATTTATTCGTAGTTTGCAAGTTTTATTATGATCACAATAAAGGCTCTCCTCTGTTTGAACCAGTATCTTATCATGTATATATACAATATCTTTTAGTATATTGCAAGTTACGTGCACAGACCTTATGTAATTCAAAATGTTACTAAATGCATCCAGATAGAATATTACTGTAGTCTTTTGTCCGTAGCGTGCACAAAGATTTAAATTGTTACACATCAGTAATTAAAGAGCTATCTGAGTCAAGGTGGTCGATTTATTGATAGCGTAACTTCAAACGTAACACGTATACACCAGGCACTGATCTAGACTCCGAGTCACTATTAGAAGTTCTAAACTAAAAAAATTCCATAGTATCCGACTCGGGATTTGAACACAGGACCTCCAGTTCGGCAGTCGCGCTTGCAACCACTCGACCAACGAGGCAGTAAAGCGATTGGTACCGATAGATTACAAAAGCAATCCTTGCCGTTGGCCAGTACGTTACGCACCTTTGAGACAGCGCGAATGGTACTTGTGGTAGGCCTGCTGCGTGAAGTGGTTTTCGCGGAGCAACCCGTGGCTGGGGTGGTGGAAGGCGGGCAGCGCCTGCCCCACGGAGCCGCACGACGAGCCCAGTGTCGGGCTGGTGCCCAGTGACGATCTATCGACACATAAAATAATTACTCGAAAGCTCGTATTCCATATACACACATGTATATTCCGTGGTAGACGTGGAGGTCACACATTACTTTGGAGAGATGTGATACGAGTTAAGAAGAGTAAAGAAAAGAGTCGTCGTCAAAGTCGGCAACACATTTCGAACTTCCCTCGGACCGTACAACTTCTCAGATGACGACGACCACCCGTTATCTATCAAATTCACCGGTTGCGCAATCAGATTTTTATAATTCAATCGTAATAAACCAAAACGTCTATTTTCAATTGAATGACATCCGTCACGTACGTAAGACAGATACAAGGACCCCTAATCGATTCAGTGATCGAGTGTTCGAGTGTGTGCTAATAACTGTGGTGCGGGCGGCGCGTACCCGGCGCTGTCGCGGTGCGCGCGGCGGTGCTCGCGCACGTCCATGAGCCAGCCCACGTGGTGCTCCACGGGCGGGTTGAGGCTGTGGCGCGTCTTGTGCTTGCGGCTGCTTCTGCGGGGGGCGGCCTTTCACGCTTTAACATCTTATCGTGCTACATGCGATTGTATATAAAATACTTTCTTGTTTCGTTACGAATTACGTAACGCAGTAGACGCTGGAGATCACGCTTTTGCAAAAATTAAAAAATGTAGGGGCACTACGACTCGAGTGAGTGGCTCGTTCTCTTTTAGGAGCGCAAGTAATCGATGCCCTGAGTGGCTTCGATACGACTGCGGTACATTCATTTTTCTTTTTGTAACACTTCATAAGTAGAATATTGATAAATTGATAAGCGAATTGTACTGACATGACGTCGGTGGCGTGCGGGTCCTTGTTGGCGACGTAGAAGCGAGCGCTGCGCTTGGGCCGCTTTACTTTACCGCCGCCCTCCGTCTGGAACACCCATATAACAATGGCATAATAATATAGTACAATAATCAATTTTAAGCTCTGGAACGTTCTCACTTTCAAAATTTAAAAGCTAGAGTCTTAATAACGTGTTATGTTCCCGGATTGGCAAAATACGTACATACATATTATATTGAATGAATTATTCGACAAACCGATCAATACAGTTGAAAATCCGCGAGTGGCCACTAATACGTGTGCTACATAACAGGATACTGACGGCTCGGGCGGGCGCGGCGGGCGGCGGCTGCGGGCGCGGCGGCGGCGGCGGCGGCTCGGGCGGGTTGTTGTGCCGCTCGCTGGGCAGCGCCGCCTCGAAGGCCGAGCGGCTGATCAGCGACACCGTGCGGTACTGCCCGCTGCTGCCGTACGACTGCAACGCGCACACGCACACGATACTCCGGCTGAACTCGACACTACCTACCCCAATATTTTATAGGCACGCGTGCTCCATCTCAGGACGGAACTACGCTTTCCATCGTACGGGATCGCGGCTAGCCTATCATGTACAAAAAAATATGTACCGATTTCTAAATTTAACATACTATCACATCTCTATTTTCCTAAAGGTATAATGCGGAGTGGTGGTACTCCCACTTGTAACCGGTTATATTACACGTCTCACAACCGTACGGGATGACCCCATTGCCATAAAAGGAACACACGAAAGCAGATTGCAGACTCTGTGCTACTAGTAGAATTTTCGAGACAAATAAGGCAGCTTCTCTAAATTTGAATCATTTAAAGACTTGCTCGTACTTCAGAGGGACCAGTTAACTGTTATAGAGCGAAAACAATAATTTTATAATATGCAACAAAATGATAAGAGACTCTCCAAAAATAAAAATAAATGATTGTAATAAGCAAAAACCTGTAAACATACCGAAGTATACTCTGAATCATTCCATAAATCCTCTTCATATCGTCTAAGTCCATCTGTGATCACCTAAAATACAAAAAATATACATTTTATTAAAAACCTTTTGTTAGTGTCATTTTAGCATCTTGAAAAATTTATAATATTTGTAAGATATTTTTTACACAATTTATGTACTTTGTAATAGTTTCCAATCTCTCTTACTAAACAGGCCCAACTATTTTGAATAATACCTAACACTAAAAAAAATTAGGTAGAATCGCAGAAAGCAATAATATGTAGATACAGTCTCCATCTCATCTTCTTCCACATCTTTATTAGAATATGAAGAATCTACAGTGAATTCTCTCTCTTGCACACTAAACTAACACTCTTTTCCCCTTATCTCTTCTCATGCCCCCACATTTTATGAAACCTTACTGCTCTACAAACATGTATAGCAAGCATCTACAGTTTAAAGGTATTTTGTTGCCCTTCTATTTTCTGTTCCAATAATTCTGCTTCCAGCTTGAACACTACTTCATTAATTACCCGAGATGAACCACTCTCTCGTTAACCACTCTTCATCATATGATATCTTATCGTTTGCACGTACCACCCTCCTCCAATAATCAACAAGCCTTCCATTTCAGCCTTTTCCATCCACTCTATCATCCACCTAATCAAGTTCCAGGGTGCTTTCGATCCACTCGCTCTATCTCTATCTCTGTCAGCTAACTCATATCTCTCGTGTTTGGTTCCTGTGTAACGGACCAATATCTCTTATCACCCACCTGCTCCAGGTCCTGAGTAATCTTGGTGCGCGTGCTCCAGTCCCCTTGGCGGTCGTGGCCGTCGTGACGCGGCGGCCGCCCCGTCTGCGTCACGATAAGCAACCGCCCAACATCGCGGTCGGACAGCTCCATGTCCGACTCCTCATCAGACCTGCATCAAGGTAAGAAATAAATATTGATTCAATAAATTAATCACATGTTATTTTGAAAGAATTTACAGCTTCTTTTGAAGAAACATTAGCATATTGACCAAGGATTTTTGCAGTAACATCTGATATAATTTACCATTGCATACATCTAGACTGAGCTGAAAGAAGGTGACTGTCCAGATTATTTGATAACGATAGGATTTTGATATGATGATAGTAAATTAGGAATTGTCGGTACTAACCACATCAATAGACAACATCTGATAAAGTTATTTTAGACACTTTCAGGCCACCTCCACATAGAAACTTTTGCGCTACGGCGCAACGACAAATTGCATGGAAATTTACACACGGAATAGACTAGGTATATTAAAAATTCAATTATTACAATGGCATTACTGTCAAGTAACAAAAAGGTATGTTTGAAGTGAAAATGTTCTTTGGAATATGTAAACAAAGTTATGTAAATGTATAATAGATGTATAACTAACCAGGCATCCGTGAAGGTGTTGTGCCTGGGTGGCGGCAGGTCCAGCTCCTCGTCCAGCTGGAAGTGCAGCTCCTCGCGCGGCTCGGGCTCCTCACTGGCGGCGCTGCTTATGGCGACCGGTGCCACACCCCCCACCACTCCCGCCGCCACGCTCCCCACCACGCCTCCAGCGGCGCCACGCTCACGCGACCCGCCCTTCGTGCGGCGTTTTACCTGCAATCCAGAATCAAAGATCATCATCAGCCTCTCTCAGTCCACTGCCCTCGAAAGCAATAAATATAGCTAATTATAAAATTAACATTTCAAATTTGTTGTGCATTAAGACATTCTCACAATTCTAACTCCGATCATTCCTTCACATCCTTGTCTCCACGTCTCATATTACAATTCCCTTTGAAGAATTAAATTAATTACTATCCTATAAGTTGATACAGAACACGTTACAGTCTCTCAATAGAACTAAACGCAGCAGTATGTTCTAGCAAGTTCTTCCACATTCCAAACAAAACAAGGGAGAAGGATCGTTATTGCCTTACATATTGTATTGCCTTAGATAGCAAAAACATTGTAGCAGCTAGCAACAACATCGACAGAGCCCATATATACTGTGCACCTATATATATACCTATATAAACAGTTACCTCAGTCCAGATGTCGTCGCCGCGCTCCGCCGCGGGGCTGGCGGCTGCGGCCGCGTGGTCGGCGCCGTCCGTCGGCTCCTCTGTCGACACAACATACACGTACACACAGCCGTTACCAACGCATCCGGCTCCTGCGAGGCTACACTAGGGATTGTTTGACTCCCCATGGGCTTCATCAATTACTTACAAAGATTAAATTATGAATATGCAATGTTGTAAATATTGTACTCAATACAGAGGAATAAATAATGAAAACTATTATACGATTGTATATTATAAATAAAATACTATTGACAAGAGGCACAAATAATGAATGACACATTTGTATTTTATAAGTTTTACAAGTCAGCCTGCCTCGTTGGTCGAGTGGTAGCAAGCGCGACTGCTGCTAAGGAGGTCCTCGATTCATATCCCGGGTCGGGTACTATTGAATTTTTCTAATTTAGAATTTCTAGTAGTGACTCGGAGTCTGGATCTGTGTCCGGTGTATGGCATTAGGTTCACCATCTATTCCATGGGACCTAAACGTAACTGGTGAAACGTAGGAGTGTACTACATTCCTCTAGCTACTT
>DWJK01005749.1:0-10948 GCA_018248815.1 Croniades pieria auraria
GTCTTTAGATGCCCTTAAAACTGCGGTTAAAAATCATTATTTGGATAGCGGTACCAGATAATTTTTCCTTTCCATACAATCCTAGTTTAGTTTTCTTTTGAATTATAGTACACCCCTACCCCTACTAGTAATTTACATTTCTTCTACTTGAAGGTTGCCTGGAAGAGGTCGCTCTGATATAACGCTCTGATGAACGATAAGGCCGCCTTTTATATGCCTACCATTTAGAAACATTTATGTTCATACATGTTATTTTGTTTACTTGTGTACAAATAAAGAGTATAGTAAGTATAACATAATTTGTCTAATTAGGAGAAGTATTAATTTACAAAATATATAATCGCGGTGACGTAATTGCAGTACACAAGAAATGTTTAATAAATTTGCAGATCTGCAAAGAAGAACAGAGCGCTATACGGGTAGATATCCATGAAGGCTGCGGTCGAGCGAAGTTGTTTTGGCTTCTACTTTTGGTGGACCGGCGCACACTGAAGGCGTTAGCTGAGTTCCGTGGGCTCGAGGGCGGCGTGGTCGACCCGCCGGGACCCGCTGTCCGCGCGCCGCTCGCCGGCGTGTGCCGCTATTGCGGCGTGCGTGGAACCTCCGGCCTATTGGCGATTGGAAATGTGTGCGCTGATCATCAATGCCAAGTGCGTTTATTATCGATTACTGCCTCATTGTCGTATTATTGTCGGTTTCTTTTATCATAGTATATTGAATGTCGTGACATAGAATACTAAGTAATATATGTATATTTTAACAGAATTACATTTCTTACAATTTTTTCTGACCTAGGAATGAAAAATCAACTTTAGTCTAGTTAAATCGAGTATAAAATATTAAAATTCGATTAAATATTAAAATTCGATTGATCTTCGATAGTTATAAAGGATAAGTATAAATATATCTAGGAACACGGCCGCGAGTCGTGCACGCGCGTGCTGAGCTGCGGGCACGGGTGCGGTGGCGTGCGCGGCGAGCGCTCGTGTTTACCGTGCCTGTTTGGTTGTGGCGGCACGGACACGCTACGCCAAGATGCCGATGACATGTGTATGATCTGTTTCACTGACCCACTGCAGGGTGCTCCTGCCATACAGGTATTCCGATTTCGTTATTAAATACTCTTGTCTGTACTCGTTACATTTTAACTGTAAATACAACTTATATTACAATACAGTTCAGATTTTTGCTAAAGGGAGCATAACTATTAAAACCCTAAACCGAAACTCAAAAATAGATATAAAATATACATATATAGAAAATAGACAGAGAAAATCAAACAGGATTTTTATTTAAATTGATTTTGATAATTACACTGCATTGAAATAAAAATATATATTTGCGAAAGTAATCACGTATATATTTTGCATTTCTTCAGTTGAAATGCGGTCATGTGTTCCATCTACATTGCTGTAAGAAGGTGATTCTCAATAAATGGAACGGACCTCGCATTACATTCTCATTCTCTCAGTGCCCTATTTGCAAGGTATGTGTAATATTAGATTTATTATATGCTACATTTATAATGTATAAAAATCCATACATGAAAATCATTTTATCACCTCCGTAGAATACCAGTGGTCACTAATTTACATCCCAACGGAATTTATATATGACGTTAATTTCTCTATGCTTTTTATAAGAAAGTTGGCTACCACTCTTCTGTTTATAATAATAAAAACATTATATTTCATATTGTGTATTTTAGGAGGACATGAATCATTGGACTTTAGATGAATTGCTTGCGCCCATCAAACGGCTGAAAGAGGAGGTTCGTCGCAAGGCAAAAATGCGTCTGGAGTACGAAGGGTTGGCGGTCAGCGGCAACGCCCGTGCTCGTGCGCTCGCGGACCCTGCCGCGTACGCTATGGAGCGCTACGCATACTACGTGTGCCATAAATGCGGCAAGGTATGTATAGAAGAGGATTAAAAAAAAGTGTAATAAAGATTATTAACTCTTCCTCTTTTAAGCGAGATGCGAACAAAACCGACGACACGTGGTCAAAAACATTGTCAATTAAAAGATCACAGGTAGCCTTATTCAAGTATTAAAATAATATACAAGTTTTCTGGCAAGTAGCATTATCGTGCCAGTTGTATAATATTCGGTATCGAACTAGTAAACGCTTTTAGATTTCTAGTAAGCAATTTTGAAGACCATGAACCTGATTGTCTCTGTATACTTAATGTTTATTGTCTACGCCAGGCCTACTTTGGTGGAATGGCGCGTTGCGAAGCCGAGACGAACGGTGCGTGGGAACCTTCAGAGTTAGTATGCGGCGCGTGCAGCGATGTTGCGGGCGCGCGCACCTGTCCCAAGCACGGCGCCGATTTTCTCGAGTACAAATGCCGTTATTGCTGCTCTGTAAGTGCAGCATAGTAATATAATAATATAAAGATCAAATAAAGTTGTGTAGGCAGAGGAGTGTGGTACTCTTTTTACGAGTGACGTTTGTTACACATTCTACCATTGAGTAGAGAGTGCGTCTATTGCTATTTACGATCTAATAATATTTTGCAAGACCTGAAGGTCGATTCCAGGACATTTTGATTAGCAGCCGCGGTTGCAAGTATTTGAAAAACGAGACAGTTAATTTAAAAAATTAATACTAAGGCAAAACTATGATATACCTTACAAGATAAAATGTTTTATTAAGGTGGCAGTGTTCTTCTGCTTCGGTACGTCGCACTTCTGTAATGCGTGCCACGATGATTTCCAGCGCGTCACCAATATTCCACGTCACATGCTTCCGCAGTGTCCAGCGGGTAAGTGTTATTCTATTCGTGCAGCAAAACATTTACACGTTTTAAATACTTAAATAGTCTGACAAAAAGGCATATACGGGCCATTTGATAGTAAGTGGTTACCGTCGCCTATAAACCTACATATATTTGGAACATCCTACATGTTGCTAATACATTGACGGCTTTGAAAGAGAGCACTCATTGCGTTTTTCTTAAAAAATACATGTCGTAGTGTTTCGGGAAAACTTAGATAGAAATTCATTTTACACGTGTACGTCCGCGTGAACCGTAAAGGATCTCTACGTGTCTAGTTGATGTGGAAGAAACGTTATTACGTAATATTTTATTTATATTTCAGGGCCCAAAGCAGAGCAGTTGCCCGGTTCCTCGGAGGAATGCCCGTTGCACGTGCAACACCCGCCCACGGGCGAGGAGTTCGCACTCGGCTGCGGCGTGTGTCGGCACGCGCACGCTTTCTGAGCACGCCGAACCGCGCGTCTCTTGCGACGCGCGCTCACTTGCAATGTCGTTGTACAATAATCTTACACAACTCTTATCAAAGCCTTATCATGTTAACAGAAGCATTACTTGATTTAACACATTTGATTAATACATTTCTTCATCATCATCATTATCATTATAACAATTTTCTTAACATTCTACCGTTGGATCCTCCTGTACCCTGTCAAAATGATAAGGATTAAGGTCGTAGTCTACCATACTACCCAAATGCATTTGCACAGACTCACATATACTTGTATTATAGCATAATCCTCAGTAAAAATATATACCAGGTATAATCGTCGTCTTATAAATCGCCATGTTAACTATAAATTGTTTAATATGGTAAGGTCTTGAAATTGAATTGTCGCCATGGTTCATTTGATCATATCACATTTATCAAGATTGTAAAATACAACGCCATTGTAAAACCATCGAAACTAATTATTGTTTCAAGTAATCGCTAGCATTTAAAGTCATAATTACATGACCACTATTAATCAAGATTCGTCAATCTGCTTTGACGTTCCAGATAACTAACAATTTAACTTGAAACCTATATGCAAATACATAGGTGTCTTCGAACCTCGTATCCACGACACGATATACTTGAACATTACACATAAACTGGAATTGACCAATAACAACAATATTTTCAGATAATGTATATTAAATAACGCGTAACGAGAAATTTATTTATTTAACATTCGAATTTAACCTCTACAAATTAATATCATTACGTTAGGAAAGTCATTTGAAATATTTCTTATATTTAATACACGATATAATTTACCGCAAAGTACAGTTTTTAATCTCTTGTAACGATTTATTTTAGTACAATGTCCAATTAATATTGTAACTTGTATGAATAATTAATATGAAAACGTTAGATAGGAACGTGATAAATATGTTAAGGGTCGCTAACAAATTTAAAATTTGTGTATATTGTAGGAGATAACCATTAGACGTTTATAAGAAAGTAGTCAGTCAGTCGACGGCGGAGTATAAGTAAAGGTGACCTCATTATGATCCTACAGTTGGTATTGGCATATTGACACGTGACTGTCCTCCCGTTCTGTGTCACTACCACTTTCAAATTACAGACCCCAAAATTCACGTGACTTCCGAACAAATTCAAAAGCATTCAATACGCTTTTATTAACTGCATTTAACATGACAGGAATTAATTTATATATTGTAACCAGCTACCGATACATCGCGAGAGCTTCTAGCAATAAATGCACACGGTAAAAAGCTTGCAAAACACATTAATTGCACCGTAATATTGCGTAACGATCGCCCTTACTGCCGATCTAACGATTAACACATTGAAATTAAACAGCAGTGTAAAACTTCTCTTTATACTGCTTGTTACTGGCTCTTCTCTGCAGTTCTCAAGCAAAAAATTAAAACTTCGCAGCACTTAGCGTTTTTCTAGTTTTTCTATAACTAATAACAGTTCATTAATGATTATCTTTTTCTCTTTCACATAAAAGTACTCTGCGTTGCGAAACGATTTCGAGAACCAAATTCATCTTAATAAATACATTGGTGGTAAATAATTAAAGAAATCCTAGTTATAATTACTACTATTACGACTGCTATAACTGATGTCCATTATTATAATCATATGCGTATTAGTAGTTGCAGAGTGTACTTTTTTACTCGACTATATACTTAATCGTGTACTGTCTGCATTAAAAGTAAGCTCTTGTACACATATTTGCTAATCTTATTGGTCAACTTTATGTATGTCTTCTTGATAGATATTATGTAACTAAACATCTTAATTATCATAATGTACCCATTAAAGTTCTATTCAATTGTACATTTGAATCATATAGGGATGTGCATCATATAAACGTTTTATTTATGAATAGTGACAACAGTTAATGAAATATTCCAGGAAAAGGTAATAATCCGGGATAGTTTAATGTTTTGGGGAACAGGTATTGATGTAGCTTAAACTTGAATCACTAAATCCTCAATATATATACATAAACGTTAATGTTTCGTTGTGCAGTTATACGAGTAGTATTTATTATATATCAAAGTTTCAATGACAGGCGTTTTGTATTAAGAATTTATCATATTGGTTATAATAATCAGCTACGGCTAAGTAATTTGGTACAAAAATCCAATCATACAAAGGATCCCCTTGGGTACGAAAATTATTTATTAAATTATTTACAGAAGTACAGTAATTGTATGAACTTTTAATGTATTGATTGTAATTAGTTCTCAATCAAAATGCATAATATCTACTTTTACTTGTCCGACTTCATGTTTTCAACTAAACCGTGTATATCTAACCGTACCTGTCTACGTAACTATCAAACAGACAAACGCAGTTTTCTTTGAAAAGCGAGGTTGTTTAATTGTTTAACTAAAGGTTAAAAAATTAGACAATTATTGATGTTCATGATATGTTCTTAAATGTTTGTGTATTTGTGTTTTATGGGTATTAAGTGCTAAATGTTTAATGTCGATATAGTGGATGTTGTGGTATCAGTCGTGCTTGCTATATGTGCACACTAAATTTATACTATTTACATTTTTTTTTCTACTTAGATGCATTGTTGTTACTTCTGTCTAGTTATTTTTTTATATGAATTGCAATAAATTTAAAAATTTTATTTTTATTTAAGCGTTCTACACACATTGCCCTCAGACAGCCCACTCATGACAGTTCAACCGCTATGTGCTACATACATACATACATACATATGTACGTCTATGTGGCGCTTTCCGTTTAAATTCTTGTTGTATAAATATAAAATATGACGTCCTTGTGACGTCTCCATCTTGCGATTAAGGAAGCGTTCGACGTTTTAGCCCAAATAGAATCTCCTTTGTTTTTTAACAAGCTACAACAATTATGTAATTACGTAATCAATTGTTATCAGATATTTTTGATTTTTATAAAATTTTTGAATTTATAATTTTTTAAACCTTTTGTTAAATTTTCTATGCTCAAGTTTTAAGTAAACACATTTTGTGTAGCAGTCTTTTGGGTATGGCAAAATTGTAACGATCTTTTAAGTTAGTTGTTTTCCAGTTTCAAAATATAACCATCGATGCAGAGCAGTGACAGTTTTCAGTTGCATAGGTTTATTTTAAGAATTTTGAATTTGGTAATAATTTTCTGATAAAGATGTTTATTCATATGTCAGAAAAGTTAATTGCACCTTACACTGAATTATTTTATGTCACTCCGTGATGTGGTTTTCGTTAACTGTGTTTTTGAAATACCTTCAACTATATCAGATGTTGGCTCAAGGTCGAAATAAGTCGTCTTAGCAAATGAACACGTAATCCCTTTTTGTCTTTAGAACACTCACAAATTCCTTTGGCGTATAAGGCTGTTCTGAAATGATACATTATGAACATATATTATTTTAATTTATAAAATATATTATCTAAATAAAGCCTTGTAAAGGCCGGTAGAACTTACATGGTTCGGCTGCAAGGCACAGCGGTATATTGTAGATTCTGCTCATTCCTATTGTTCTTCCTATTTTCTGTTTTGATGATAAGATTTGTTGTTTTAAAATAATTATGTATATCTGTATTTGTTATACTTGACGTCACCAAACGTTCTGCCAGCATACATGTTCATGATTATTAGAAATATATTGATAAATATTTGTTCACTTGTATTTATACAGTAAAAGTATCAACGTATTCTATGAAGTATTAACTTTTCTTATAGATATTAAATAATAGTTACATTTGTTCTTGTCTGTTTATACGCTGTGATGGCAGAACTTTTGGTAATCTGTATAAGTAGCAAAACCGAGATGTGGCGGCACGTTACTTATATATTCCTATTACTGCCTTCTTTTTATGATGATGGGTTAAGTTTTTGATAACGTTCTGCTATCGGTCGCGCTTTTTCATTCTGCGTTGATCTAAATACTGACTGATCGTGTAGATGTGTAGTTCGTAAGGTAGAATAGTAATATATTTAATCATATACTGTTGTGACCTTTTCTTGTTCCGCTTTAGCTGTTTTGAGATTAAATCACCACTGTGCTGACTCCCGAATGTTTCTAGAGCGTTTCTTGCGCTCATTCTACATTTTGTGGTATTATTTAATAATATGACTAATGACATGACTACATTTTCATATCATTAGGTATATTGTAGTATTAAGGGCATTATTTGATTTATTTGAAGGCGTCACTCGCACACATACTTAAAGTTATACATGTACACTAATTATGGCAATCAAAAAATACCGCTTCTTTTTGCATTATTGCATTAAAAAGGCGGAATTTGCCAAATCTTTATTTAAATTGATTTTTAATGCTCCTGGATTAAAAGTATAATGAGTTTATTTTTACTTTCCACTTGTAATAATCAAATAGTATAAACATTTAATTAAACGTTTAGAGTCAGCCAGATCAGTTTCTATGTATTACTGGTAATATTGGATATATTGTCGCAATGAGAAATAGTTACGAGGCATTCAGTTTCATCATTATTATATTTATTCGATTCGTATCGGCGGCTCCTATGTTTATTTTATTAATGTAAAATATTGTATTGCATATAATTTGAACCATATCTTGTAAATTATGTAACGAATGTTCCAGTTATATATTTATAGAAATTTAGAAACGAAGTGGAAAGCGAAGTAAACATTTAATAAAATTTTAATCATATATCGTGTATGAAGTTGACCTGTTTTACTGTGGTATTAAGGTTTATATTTTAATGTATTTCAAATATTTATGGATTCACTTACGAATGTATATTTGATATTTCATATTAATATACTAAAACAATGCTATGCAAATGTGTGGTTTAGTCGACATGCAAATTTAAGTTAAACGAGATAGCAACTAAAAATAAAATATGAAATTACTTCCGCTGCTAGCTAAGGTAAAATTAACAAAATATCAAATGTACGGACGAAGTATCTGCTGTGCGTCATCATGTTACTGTTTAGTTTTTATTTATTGTTACTTTTTAGTAAAATATGTAATTTCGAAACAAGTGAACGATTTAAAGGAATAGGAGCCGCTCGTGTTATTATTGGATGCACCTTAGACGTCTCTACGTTGTATCAATATTGTAGTGGTACACTTACGTGTAAGAAATTTTACAATAAAGCTTAAAACAAACTAGCGTTTTATTTATTATATTTAATTTTTACGCAGCGAACCTCCCTATGTAATTAAATAGTTTAGGCAATAACCTTGGAGGCCAGTGTGGATTTTTTTGATCAAAGTGAGTAAATTGCACTTGTTTCCGAAGACTAAATGTTCCAAACTACAATGGAAGTCTCACACTTCGCGAAAATTAAACGATTTGACTCACTGCATGACAATTTTTTATAGTTATGGAAGGTAGAAGTAAAGAGAACTATCTTATATGAGGGACAAGTTAGAAAAGTATCCAGCTTTAAGCAAAAAACATCAGTTCATAATTATATTCATCACAATGACGCTCGCGACAAAATGGCAGTTGGGTAAATTTACCAGCAGTAGACGGACTGAAGTGTGTTGAATAAAAAATGTCTATTTATGGTGACTATATAAGTCAATGACACCGACGTATATGAAACCTCAGCTATTGACGGAGTCCAAAACGATTTAGTAAATCTTACTAACCTATTCAACTTTAACAACTTGGCGCTTTCTTTGAAATTTAGGTTCTTGCGGCAGTAGCACAATCCATATTTAACGTATTCTGGCGGATCCTTTTTTTAGGTGGAAGTAGTTCTCTTTACCTCTACTTTCCATATTTATATTATAATAGTTTATTTGAATAATTGATCCTCATCGCTTAAATTTAAAGTTGCCTTAATTTTACTTTACAGGTACGGAGCTATGAACATTAAAATGACAACAGGATAAATAATCTTGTTTTCGCATTCCCCCATGTACAATTTAATAATAGTTGCCACAATAACGTAAGCTGTGTCTACCTACTTAAGTAATTTAATGTAAAGATTTACACCAGGTCGGTCTTTATGACGCTCGTAATCCAATCCATAAAAGGACTAATGGGAGTGCTCAGCCCGATATCGAATCCCGTGTTGTATCGATCTCCTCGTTTATATGCATTGTTGTACAAACCACAAGTAATTGTGTAACCCATACTGTTGACCCCTATAACTCCTGAAGCATGTATAGATGGGCCGCCGGAGTCGCCAGAGCATAAGCCTTTTGGTACATAATTTCCAGGCGAGCAGTGTGCGGCGAAGCATATACTAGTAGAATTCGGTTAGAGGGTCACAATTGTTCACAACTGCCTCTAAAGCTCGAGGAAGCTCGAGATATTCGTCGTTCGACTTAGCTATAAATCCGTACCCAACTAGTGTAACTTCTTGACCAATCAGTGTTTTATAATCAACGGAACTTATCTTTCCATATTTAGAAAAAATTAAGGGCTGAGTGTGTAGCAAGCCAATGTCATTCGCCAGCTGGTTGTAATTGGGGTGCGGCACGGATAGAACCTCGCTGTAGGACTCAGATCCCGATTTCCGCGAGGATTGGTACGCGATCATTACTTTAGCTTGTATCTCGTCAATCTATTGTCGAAATTCTTTCACGTTTTCGGCGCCGTATGCCGCCGCTAATGGCCAAGTGGAAGTCACTACGATACTAGAACAAAAAAACAAGTTCTCCTGTGCGTTATTTAATTTTTGCAACACAATTTTCACTACATAGGGAAACTCATCTTGGCTCGCATTTCTTCCGCCTATGATTCTCAAAGCGTGTTTATTCGGTTAATACCGTATACGGAATATACCAGTAGTAGTAACATAACTTTCATTTTCATTGTTATTATAAATTTTTATTACTCTATTTTTATTGCACTTACAGAAGTAAGCAATTGATATAAGTTTAATTTTTTTCAATTTTCTGATGTTTTATAATACGTTCCTCGACATTGCTATCGATGCAATTCTGAGTCCATGTGAAGAAACTATGTAATAAGTTAAAGAAGATTAGCAAGTTGAAGTGACAGTGGGCTTATCACATGTGTTGCTTAAACGATGGTCGTTGGATTTATTACAATATACATGTTAAGACCACTGTCGGCAAATTGCCCTTAAAAAAACGTAACATCATGCACGTGATCCCCGAAAAAGTAGGCAGAGGAGCGTAGTATACTCCCACATTTCACCAGTTACGTTTAAGTCCTATGGAATAATTGGTGTGCGTATTGCCATATATCGAGTACAAATCCAAATTCCCAGCCACTACTAGAAAATCTAATTTAGAACAATTAAATAGTACTTGTGTTTGCAACCACTCGTACAACGAGGGATTCGTTTTCGCTTTCAGTATAGTGGCAACTGTTCGAGAGAAACAGCTGGGTCCGGGTCGCGGTCTGAAATCTAGATTTTATTTCGAGAATCCCGTACTCAGTAGTAAGGTGAAAGCCTTATAGGTTGATTTAACTGGTCGTCATAAAATATGTTAATCCGTTGTACTTAACGTTAATATTCTACAATGTTACTCTGAAGGTTTTTTATAGTGCTGGGTGTGCAGATTTGGCCAAAGTTGAGAACACATTTTGTTTGATTATTGTCGTTTGCGACAAAAGTTTCTCTTCTACACTTATGTACGCTACTAGCGGACCCGGCAGACGTCGTCCTGCCCGAAAAACGAGTTTACAGTAAATAGGTTAATTTAAATTAAACATTAAACTTTTTAATTTTGTGATTTAACAATTACTTTTTACG